>PVJX010040899.1:0-14934 GCA_004027295.1 Dolichotis patagonum | reverse complement strand
TTTTAAATTATGCTTCTTTGCATCATCTTGCAGTCATTGAGTTATTATTTCCTGATTCAATGTTATTTTTAAGAGATCTTTCCTTTCATGATCACTATCTGCAATCCTATCTTCAAGGTTTGAAAGTCTGTCTTCAGTCTCTTTCAACTGGTTTTGCCAGCTTTCAATTGAATTTTTAATTTCCTGCATCTCTCTTTGAATCTGTTTCATGCATTGTAATTCCTTTCTACATTAATTCAAGGTTTCCATCATTTTCCTATGCTCCTCTTTATTGCCTATGTCTTCTTTAGACCTGCTGAACAATTATTTCAGTATGTTTGTGATGTCTTCTTTTACATGAGACATTTCTGATTTGACTGCTTTTACAATCTCATGAAGTTGTTTCCTTACTTCAGTTGCTATCCTCTCAGAGATTTCAGGTGTGTGACTTCCGTTTTCTTCCATGACCATATCTCCCAGACTTATTCTGCGGGGGCTGGAGGTCTAAGTTTGCCTTTTGATCCTTCGTCTTGACATTCTCCTGGGTTCCTCCCAACAAGCTGGTTGTGGGGTCCCAGGCACTTTCCACGTTGGCTGCCCCTAGGCAGTGTAGAGGGATGCACAGGCACCTGGGTTCCTCTAATTCCAGATTTACAGGGAGATAGCAGGGTGTGGAGTGAGCTTCTCCAGAGCTATGCAGCTACCCTGGGGCCTCACTGTGAATCAGGTGTACATGTAGGTGGTGCTGCTTCTCTCAGCCTGTGTGTCTACACTGGGACTCCCACGATGGTGGCAGACACACAGAGGTGTGTTTGTCTGATTCTGCTAATGGATGATGGCTGTCTGAGGGAACCAAAGGCCTCAAATTGTGGCCTACAGATGCACAGGGCTTACCTGGCTGTGTGTTCCTGCTCCTGCTAGCTATCTACAGGAAGGAGCCTTCTGGTGGCAGCTCCCTGAAGGTGAAGGTGGATCTGCTGGTTCTCTCTGCCCACACTGGCCGCCTGTAGGATGTGGCCTTCTGGTGGTGATGCACAGCAGGCAGAGGTGGATCTGTCTGTCTCCTTCAGCTTTCACTGGGCGTGTGGAGGAAAGGGCCTTCTGGTGGTGGAGCCCAGCAGACATAGGCAGATCTCCTGGTTCCGAGAGGAAATTCTGGACTTGGAATTTTCAACAATGCTGAAACGCATTAAGACTTTGGCAAGTCTTGGAGATAGACTAAATACATTTTGCATAATGAAATACATATAAGCATTTTGAGACCCAGAGGTGGAATGTTATTTAGTAGTTCTAAAATGTCTCTTAAAGAGGTGGGATGTGATCAAAAAGGGCATATTACTGGGAAAAGATGTATTCTCTTGGAAGAGCTCCTCCTTTCTTTTTCTGCTTGCTGGATGCCATGTGATGAACAGATTTCTTCTGCATGACATTTCTGCCTTAGAGCCAGATAGCCATGGACTGAACCCATTGAAACTGTGGAGTGTATTGTGTTAAAGTTCTCTCTCTCTCTCTCTCTCTCTGAGTTTTTCTCCTTCACGTTGTAAGTGTCAAGTACAAAAGTACCAGTGTAACCTCTGCCTCTCACCACATAGAAAAAACAACTCAAAATTGATCAAAAAAAAAATAACTGATCAAAGACCCAAATCATGAAATTACTGAAGAAAACACAGGGGAAAACACTTTAAAACATTTGATTTGGTTAAGATTGTTTTAGATATTACTCCAAAAGCACATGCAACAAAAGCAAAAATTGACATCTGGGATTACATCAAATAAATAAACAATAGAAATAACAAAGTGAAGAAAATACTTGTAAACTATTCATCTGACGAGGAATTAATGTCCCAAATATACAAGGAACCCAAAGAACTCAACAGCAAAAACCAAATAATCCTATTTTTAAATGGGCAAATGAGGCTGGGGGTGGGTGTAGCTCAGTGATCCAGCACTTGTCTGGCATGGGCCTGGGTTTGATCATCAGTACTGCAAAAAAGAAGCAAATAACTTGAGTTGATATTTCTCAAGAAATATAAAGACATCAACAAATATATGAAGAGTACTCAACATCTCTAGTCATAAAGGAAATGAAAATCAAAACTACAATGAGATATCTTACTCCAGTTAAGATACCAACTAGAAAAAAAGATAACAAATGTTGACAAAGAAGAAGAGAATAGGGAACTCTTATACACTGTTGATGGGAACGAAACTTAGTATAGCTGTTAGGGAAAACAGTACAGAAATTCCTCAAAAACCTAGGAATACAACTGTTATATGATCCATAAATCCTACTTCTGGACATCTATATGAAGGAAATGAATTTACTATATTGAAGAAACGCTACTTACAATAGCCAAAATGGGGGGGCAAAGTAACCAAAATATGGGATCAGTCTAAGTGTGTATTGATAAATAAATGGATAATAATATATAATATATACCATATTATTCAACTATAAATTTTTTTTAAAAAAATTCTGTCCTTTGCCGTGGCATGGATGGACCTGGAGGGATTTATATATTTTTTAAACTTTTTTTATTAGTACCTATTTATGATACATATTGATCAGCATAGGGAATTTGTATCTACACATAATATATCTTTTTTAAAATTTTATTTTAAAGAGAAAAAAACAAAATTTCAGAACAAATTAATTAGAAGACAACAATGGTTAATACACTGCACTATTGTTACCCTTAAATTACTCAGAGTATAAGATACATTTAATTGTCCAAATAATATTAGTATGATCATTTTTAATGACTTAAGAGAAATTAGCAGCATAACTATCTTAACTGCCTTTTATATACATGTAAAATATATGTATATAAAATATATATACAAATATATATACTATATACACATATATATTTACATATATACATATATAATTTCTTTCAGCTTCTCACACGAGGGACACAATATGATGTTTACACATGCAAGTATGATTTATTTCACTTATGAGTATGGTCTCTAGTTGCATCCATTTACCTATAAAAGTCTCATATTTATCCTTCTTTATGGCCAAATAGTACTCCATTGTATAAAAATACCACATCTTATTTCTCCATTCTTCAGTTGATGGCATTTAGATTGTTTCCAAGATCTAGCTATTACAAATTGTGCTCCTATAAACATGGGTGCATGTATTTTGCTGTGGTACAGTGTTTTTAATTCTTCTGGGAAGATACCTAGAAGGAGAATAGCTGGGTCAAAAGGAACCTCCAATCCTAGTTATTTGAGGAATATCCACCCTCGCTTCCAGAGTGTTTGCACCAGTCATTCCTAAAAACAGTGGAGAGGGATTCCTTTTTCCCATAACCCCTCCAGCATTTGTTATTTTCTTGATAATAGCCATTCTCTTCAGGGTGAGGTAGAATCTCAGTGTTGTTTTAATTTGCATCCTTTGAATGACCAATGATTATGAACATTTTTCATACATTTATTTGCTATTTGTATTTCTTCACCTGAGAAGTGTGTATTTATCTCAGATGCACTTTTTTGGATTGGTCTTTATATTTGGGAGGTCTGACTTTTTTCAGTTCTTTATATGTTCTCCATAGGAATCCTTTGCTTGAGGAAGAGCTGACAAACATTTTTTCCCACATTGCGAGTTATCTCTTCACTCTGTTAGTGGTTTCTCCTGCTGTGCAAAAGCTTTTTAGCAAGATGATATCCTAGTAGTTGATTCTTTTTTTTTATACCAGTAGTTGATTCTTTGTGATAGTTCCTGTGCAATCAAGGTTTTATTCATAAAGTCTTTGCCTACACCAATGTCTTCAAGAGTTTTACCTGTTCTATTTTTCAGCGAATTTAATGTTTCTGTTTCTGTAATGTTTAATATTTACATCTTTGATTCACTCCAAATTTAGTTTAGTACACGGTGAAAGATGTGGGTCCGATTTTAATCTTTGGCATGTGCAGAGCCAGTTTTTCTGGTACCATTTATTAAAGAGGCTGTCTTTCTTCTAGTGAATGTGTTTGGCACCTTTGCCAAAGATAAAGTGGCTTAGTGTCTCTAGAGTTGTTTCTGCATCTTCTAATTTGTTTTGTTGATATTTGGATCTGTTTTTTTTTGCCAGTGTCATGCTGTTTTTAATCACAGTAGCTTTATAGTATAATTTCAAGTCAGGTATTATGATGCTCACTGTCTTGCCTTTGTTGCTCAGAATTACTTTTGCTACTCTAGGTCTTTTCTGGTTCCAGATATATTTTAAGATTGTTTTTCTCAGGGCCTGGGGATTTGGCTCAGTGGCACAAGCACCTGCCTGGCAAACCTGAAGTCATGAGTTTGATCCCTGGTACAAAAAAAGAAAAAAGAAAGAAAGAAAAAGAAAAAAGATTGTTTTCTCTAATTCTGTGAGATATGCTATTGGAATTTTGATTGGGATTGCATTGAATCTGTGTAACAGTTTTGGAAGTATGGCCATTTTCACTATATTGGTTCTTTCTACCCAAGAGCAAGGGATGTCTTTCCATTTTCTTTTTCTTTTTTTCTTTTCTTTTCTTTTTTTTTTTTGTACCAAGGCTCGAACTCTCAATCTCGAATCTCGCGCTTGTAAGGCAGGCTGTTGCACTGCTGAGCTAAATTCCCAGCACTCCATTTTCTAATATCCTCTTCAATCTCCTTTTTCAGAGTACTGTAGTTTTCAATGTAGAGGTCTTTTACACCCTTTGTTACATTGATTCCTAGGTATATCATTTTTTGGGATACTATTATGAAAGGTGTTTTCCTGATTTCTCTCTCAGTGAGTTTGTTATTTATGTACAGGAAGACTATTGTTTTTTGAATGTTGACTTTGTATCCAGCTACACTACTGAATTTGTTTAATAAATCTAGCAATCGTTTAGTGGAGTTTTTGGGGTCTTCTATGTAGAGTATCACGCCATCTGCAAATAATGCTAATTTATTTCTGCTTTTCCTATCTTTATTCCTTTCTCTTGTCTAATTGCTTCAACTAAAGTTTCCAGGGCTATATTGAATAAGAGTGGAAACAATGGACATCCTTATCTTATTCCTGATTTTAGAGTGAAAGCTTTCAGTTTTTGTCCATGTAGTATGACGTTGGCTGTTAGTTTGTCATAGATGGCTTTTATCAGATTGAGATAAAGATGATCTATTCCAGTTTTCTGTAGGTTTTTTTTTTAACCATGAGTGGGTGCTGGACTTTGTCAAAAGCGTTTTCTGCATTTATTGAGATGATCATATGACTTTTTCCATGACTCTGTTAATATGGTATTACATTTATGGTTTTATATACATTGAACCATCCCTGCATCCCTGAGATGAATCCCACTTGGTCATGATGTATAATCTTCCTGATGATTTGCTGCATTCTGTTTGCCACTATCTTATTGAGGATTTTTGCATCTACGTTCATTAGGGAAATTGGCCTGTAATTCTTTTTCTTAGTTGGGCCCTTCTCTGGTTTTGGTATCAGGGTAATACTTGCTTCCAGGAATGTAGTTGGGAGTATTGCTTCCCTTTCAATTTCAATAAAGAGTTTGAGAAGTAGTGGTGTTAGGTCTTCTCTAAGTTTTTTGTAGAATTCTGCAATGAATCCATCAGGCTCTGGGATTTTCTTCGTTGGTAGGTTTTTAATTAAATCTTCAATTGCATTGATTGATATTGGTTTATTTATTCTTGATTCAGCTTTGGTAATTCATATATATTTAGGAATCTGTCCATTTCCTCTGCCATTTCCATCTTCTTAGAATTGTTTTCAAAGTGGATATAGATGATCTGGATTTTTACAGAGTCCATTGTGATTTTACCCTTTTCACTCCTAATTGTGTGAATTTGAGTCTTTTCTTTTTTGATAAAATTATTAAAGGTTTGTGGATTTTATTTAATCTTTCAAAGAATCAACTCTTCAATTCATTGATTCTTTGTATTGTTTTCTCAGTCTATAATATGTTAATTTCTGCTCTGATCTTTACAATTTCCTCTCTCACAGGAGATTTTGGCTTAGCCTGCTCTTCTTTTTCTAGAAGTTTGAGGTTCACCATTGAGTTATTTATGTGTGCTTGCTCTGTTTTCCTGATATAGGTACTTACTGCTATAAATTTCCTTCTTAGGACTGCTTTCATTTTGTCCCATAAGTTACGGTATATTGTATTGCTGTTATCTGCTGTAAAAACTGTCTAATTTTTTCTTTAATTTTATCTGTGACCTCTTGGTTGTTCAGGAGGGCGTTATTTAATTTCCATGTGTTTATGAAGTTCTTTTGGTTAATTGCCACTGATTTCCAATTTCATTGCAGTATGGTCTGATAATATGCATGGGACACTTTCAATTCCTTTGCACCTACTTAAGTATGTTCAATGGGAAGTGTGTGGTCTGTTTTGGAGAAAGTCTTGTGTGCAGCTGAGAAGAATATGTATTCTGATGTTGTGGGATGGAATACTGTAGAAATCTACTAAGTCCGTTTGTTCAAAAGTTTGGCTCCGTTCTAATATTTCATTGTTTTTTTGTCTAGTGGATCTGTATTTTTGTGACAGTGGGCTATTGAGATTCCCCAATACAATTGTGTTAGGGTTTATTTGATTTTTCATACCCATTAGTATTTGTTTTATATAGTTGTGTGCACTGGTATCTGTGGCATATATATCTATGATTGTTATCTTTTCCTCTTGGATTTTTCATTTTACAAGGGGGACCTTCTTTGTCTCTCTTAATCAGTCTTGTCTTGAAATTTGCTTTGTCTGCACATACATAGTATATATTAATTCATCTTTTCCTTCCCCTCTCCTCCCTTCAATCCTTCTTCCCTTCCCCATTGACAAAAGCTTTGTTCCCATTTTTTCCCTTCTGTTCTCTTTTTGCTTCTTCTGTTCCTTCACTCCCCTCTGCATTGTTCCCCTTCCCATTTGAACATGTTCTTCCTACTTCCCAATATTTATCTGGAGAGAATTATATAGTTAAATAAGTGAGCCCCAGAAACCAAATACCATGCTCTCACTTTTATGAGGAAGTTGAAAAGTTGATCTTATGTGAGAAAAGTAGTCACCCAAGCCTGGAAGCAATACAGGGGTTCCCAGTCAGTTGAGGGTTCTGCTCAATTCAGGTAGACATAATAAACCAGCAAAGTCATGCTTTGCTAGTGGTTCTGGGCTTTGAGCACCAAGGATCCTCAGTCCTTAGTGTTAGAGCTCTGGGTTCTGATGTCGCTGGCTGACACCAGTTAATGCTGGACATCTGATAAACACTGATGATTGCTGATTTTTGTCACTACCTGCTGCCACCAGCTGATGCTAGTTAATGCCAGCACTGCCAGTTGCTGGTCTCTACTGGTGATCTTTGTTAGCTGCTGGTCTCTGGACTTTTTCAGGGTTAAAAGGTCCTAATGTTTATAGCTCTTCTTAAAGCAACCTCTCTGTTTACACTACTTGGGATAACAATCCCAAGTAGATTGATAGGACCTTCTTTTTTTAAATTTTATTTTAAAGGGGATAAAATTAAACACAACAAGACAGAACAGAACGGGACATAAGAAAGCATAAATTTCAAAGCTAGACAACCAGAGATCTTTACTATATATGACCTTCTGAGACCACATTAAGTAAATAAACTGTGGATGTATTTACAGGGCCATTGGAACAAAGCTTTATTTGAGCAGGACCTGTGCTGCACCACAACAGGTCCCTGCACAAGAGGAACCACTGAACAACCATACAGAGCAACAGGAGAGACCTGCTGCTTATACAGTAGGATGCACATGTATGATCCACAGCGGGCAAACCGGATTCAAGCCAAACCTGACTGGCCCAAAATTAAGCCTGCTAATTGGTCAAAATTGGTCTAAACTCACCATTTTTGATTAGAGTCTAATGACTGGTCCAAATTCAATTCCATAGCGTAGTTCAAGTTCAAGCCTGGTAACCTCAGGGCAGAGAGATCTCCCAGAACATGTGCAAGGCACCTAGGATAGTTGTTGCTGTCACAGTTGTAGTTTCTGCAGGGATTGTTGGGAGCTTCAGCTACTTGATTGACAACTATCATGTCTCAATGGAAATGGCAGGGCTAAAAATCAGGGAATGGTCACATTAATCACAGCTTATTGGGGTTTAGGGGTATTGGGGGGTGTTCCTAATGGGCCTGATCTCTTCTTGATCTTTGCTGTATTAGAGGAAGTTTCCCAGTTGCTTCTTCAGAGAGGTAGCAACAGCATCCAGTGAGACAGGGGCAGGGGAGGGACACCACAGCTGACAGCAGAGCTTCACCTCCTGACAGAGAGGCCTCAAGAGTGGCCACAAGGTAAGGTTAGAGGTGACGTGGGACAATGAGGCAGGCTATCTAGGAGCAGTCTTGGGGAACCAAGGAGAAACAAAGGGAAGCAGGGACATGACAGCTCCTGACCAAACCACCTCCTCCTCTGGTTTCATAGAACAAAAAGGGGAGACTCAGGGGCTTCACATCTCTCTCAGAGGGAAGGAGTGATGAGAAGAGGATAGTTTATATGCATAAGAGTGGGGATGAATAAGTGGAATAACTTTTTCTTCTTGCAGCTCTGGAAATTGAATCCAGGACTATGTACATTCTAGGAAAGTGTTCTTACACTGAGCTATATCCCCACCCCTTTCTTATTTTGAGACAGGGTCTGGCTAAGTTGTCCACATTGGACTCACATTTGCAATTCTCTTACCTCAGCCTTCCAAGTAGGAGGGATTACCTGCATTTTCCACCATGCCTGGATGGAAGAATAACTTGTAATATTCCATACAGCAGTGGAATCACTATGCTTGACAATTGTATACTTGAAAGTAGCTATTAGAAAGGATTTTGAATGTTCCTAACACTAAGAGATAACTATTTGGAATGATAGTTACCCCTGTCTGATCGTTATGAAAGAGATAGGCTAGTACTTAGTCTTAGAGGGTTAATAAACCACTAGAGAATTGAGAGTTAAAAGTGGACCTGTCAGCCAGGCGTTGTGGCACACACCTGTAATACTAGCACTCAGGAGGCTGAGGCAAAAGAACCACCATGAGTTTGAGGGCAGCCTCATCTACTTAAGACAGTTCAAGGCCAGCATGCATTACAAGGGAGACCCTGTCTAAAAAAAAAAAAAAGCAGACCCAATGTCAAGGCTACGACATTAAAATAACATAGTGGGAGATGAAGTCAGCAAGGCCTCCAAAGACTGTATGATTAAGCAGAGATACTAACAAGCCAGAACGAAAACAAAACAAACCAAGACCATTAAAACCAAACCCACTGAGTCAGAGGAGTGATCTTCCCTGCTTCATGACCCAATTAGTCCCAGATGACCAGGGACAAATCCCATGTGACAAGGGATAAATGCAGGTATAGAATAGTCACTAACACAACCTAGAGTTACCTTTACTTTTCTAGCATAGCAAAACCACACCCTGAATGGAGATTTAAGATGGTAATGAGACATGAATTGCACGAAGAAGCCTGATAAAGAACAGCACAGACCACAGCTAAAATCTCTGCATGAAAGGACATAAGTGACTGGTGCCACAAAAAAAAAGTTGCACCTTTTTGTCCTTTGAGTCTGCCTGGGATTTCTCTCTCCCATGGGGTTTCCTCCTTTTCCTGGTGAATAAGAATAAGAAGTCTGGGCTGGGGATTTACTGTAGCAGCATAAGCACCTGCCTGGCAAGCATGAGGTCCTGAGTTCGATCCCCAGTACCAAAAAAAAAAAAGCCTTGTTCCTGTAATTCCAGAACGTGGGACAGGAGGATCAGTACAAGTTCAAGACCAGCTTGGGCTACAAAGTAAGGTTAAGGCCAGCCTGAACTGCATAGTGACACCTTGTCTCAAAAAGAAAAAAAAAAAAAAACACCCAAAAAGTAGGTTCAATACAGGTGTACACTCTATACCTGTATTGAACTTTCACACATGTCGTAGAAGAACTTTTGTGTTCAAAATATTTCAAAACCAATATATGTGCTGTTTAGTTTGGCATAATTGATGCCATCTTGAGCCCTGCATTTAACTAGTGCCCTGTATTTGACCCCAAAAAATGGAAAATTACTCAGGGTATAAGTGAGTAAAGCAGAATGAGCTGTACCTACAGGACAAAAATTAACCTGCTCAACAAAAGAAGCAGGATACAGGTGTCAACTAAAAATTAATGAAAGATTTGAGCTAACTTGTTTCCAACAGGATGTCTTTTGTGATTCTCTCTTTTTAAAACTCTGTGACTTTCCAGTTTTGGGGCCACTTGTTTGGACCCTGAACCACGAGGATCTGTATATGAGTGGTCCTGAGCTCAGTTAATTAAATTCCAAATTTATCAGTTTGGCTGTTTGGATTCCTATATTGTTGTTCACGAACCCACCTCATATGCCATCTACCATATTCTTTTCTCTTCTGTAAATAGGCTTACTAACCACAAGATATACCAGAGATACAAGTTGTATCTGACCTGTTTCTGTTTCCAGTCTTTCCCCCATATTTGTAAAGTTCCACTCACAAAGGGCCACTGCCCTAGCTGATAAATAATATAAAAGTAACTTCCTGTACTAGCTCGGGGCTCACACTTTGGAGTACACAGCTCTTCTCAGCCCACTGGTGTAAAAAAACTTGGTTCTCTCCACTTCTCCAAGTTCCACTCACTTTCTTTGCTTCCAGTAAACCTAAAATTGCTGTAACAATATGACTCATACTTATGTATTATTACTATGTATCAATTAGAAATATTTTTAAAATATAAGATGAGAATAAAGAATTTGGTTTAAAACAATTATAACAAAAAATCCTGGTTTATTGCTCTTAAATTCTGCCTATACTGCATCTACTCTTTTGAGCCTTCATCAGAATCATCCTTAATGTTTTTTTCACAGAAATTTTGTCTTTTTCCAGCACTCACTTCAAAACTGCTCTAGCTTCTATGCATTACCAAGTTCCAAAGCCACTTCAATAGTTTCAAGTATTCAATAGCCGGGTGTAGTGGCTCATGCCTGTAATCCCAGCACTCAGGAGCCTGAGGCAGGAGGATCATTGGGAGTTTGAGACCAGCCTAGGCTACAAAGTGAGTTCAAGACCAGTTTAAACTGCATCGTGAGACCCTGTCTCAAAAAAAAAAATAGTTTTAGGTATTCACTAGAGCAATATCACATTTCTCTGAATACCACTTTCCATCTTATTCCACTGTACTACTATAATAAAATAACTGAAATTGGGTTACTTAGAACAGAAATTTATTTTCTCACAGCTCTGGAGGCTGGGAAGTCCAAGATGACAGCACCAGTATGTTCAGCTGTCTGATAAAGGTCTAGTCTGTTCTCAAGAATACTGTAGTGTCCTCCAGAGGGAAGGAACACCACGTCTTTTTTTTTTTGGTTCCAGAGATCGAATTCGCAACCTTATGCTTGCCAGGCAGGGATTTATGCCACTGAGCTAAATGCCCAGCCTGGAACACTGTGTCTTAGTATTCTGGAAAGTGGAAGGACACAAAGGCATGAACTCCTTTTGTCAAGGCACTTCATCAGGGCACCCGATCCATGCACAAGGGCTCTGCCAAAAGTCACACTTCCCAATATTCTTGCACTGGAGATTGTGTCAATATAAATTTCAGTTATCAACAATTGTGTTTCAGATAAACTTCATTGGCTATGATCCTGCCACTTCACAAAGCTCAACATGAATTTCATAGGGAACAAAAGCATTAACACCATAACATGTACTTTGTATGTTGAAAATTCTCAATAATAGAAAGTAAAGAGAAGACAAATATAACTGATGTATTCATAGTAGAGGATAATTCATGTGCTTACTACAGTGTTGAAAACTACAGCTAAATATCCTCTGTATGGTGAGGGTTTCAACTGGGAGTAAAATATAGACTGAAGGACCATTTGGAATGTGATCCAGAGGGTAGTGTTTAGCCCAGGGGAAAATGTTTGTACTTTAAAATAATGTCAACTCTCTGTGTTGGCAGGAAAATTCTAAGTTGCCTTTGGGTTAAGCTGTTATTAAAATTAAAAACAGGGGCTGGGAGTGTAGCTCAGTAGACAATCACTTGCCTAGCATGCTTGAGACCCTGGGTTCAATCCCAAGTATTGCAAAAGATAAAACCAAACCAAATCAACCGAAATATGACTTCCACTAAATATCAACATAATTTGTGGTGACTAGTCCGTGATTAATCCAAAGAGAAGAGAAAGGGTGGTCCAAACCTGAAGATGCAGAGGGGATGACTTTGCCCTTGGTATCAATTACAGGTCAGGACATTACAGTTCCTTGTTGGGAGGTGGGCAGGTGGAGCATTCCTGAGTTGCAGCACAAACTGTCCATACTCTAGCATATTGCTCTTGACAAATCAGACACCTCCTGACTGGATATGCAATTTCTATTATTGCATATTGTTGGGAGATGTACTTTTCAAGTGTTTCATATATTTATTCTCAATGAAAAACTGAAGGGTTATCTAAAAAATGATAAATTGAACCCAGGGCCTGGCACATGCAAAGTACACGTGTTAGTACTAAGCTATATCTTCAGCCCCTGGGGTGTTCTCTTGTTCCAAGTGTTCCTCACTAGAATAGATGTTGAAATCGAATGACCATGCAAAATCCAGGGGTAATACCAGAAAAGCTACAGTTGTCTGTGGTTTTAAGTTTAGGACATAGCAGCTTCTGTGACTGACCTCTTAAATTACCACCTGTAGTAGCCCACATACATCCCAAATCCTGGAAGCATCAGTAATTTAGCTCCCTTTCAAGAGCCTAAATGTTCTTACATTTTTCTGGTCTGAAGAAGCTGTCTGAACACCGAGAGAGGTTGTACTGGTGGCCTCTTCCTGATATTAGACTTTACACTGTGGCTATAGCTATGATACATTTGCAGTTGTTCTGGGGAGCAATACAGGCAGTCTTTCTGAGGGGATATAGTCTCTTCTGTCTTTCACAAATACATGAATAGCATCTGGTACTTAGGTATGTGTATATATCTTCCAACTCATATACAGATGTTCACATGTATATGAGCAAACAGCCTTGAATATACAGCATGGTTGTTACTCCTTATTCAGTGTGGAGAAATACATATTGTCCTGTGATTACTTTGTTCAGTGATTTCATTTTACCCAAATTCTGGGACACTAATGTCCCTATGCATCTCTATCCACAATCTTTATGTCACCAACTTGGGAAACCATGTATTTTATAAATGCATAATTCATATGCAAGACATGAAATTGGAATGGACCCATAGGGGAAGCACGCTTGATGCTAACACAAGATGTCATTATTTCATTCTTTCCTAGAAAATTCTCTTTCATAGCCTATGGATTGGATCACCTAAGGTGGAAAATCATGTTTTTACCATCTGGTAATCCCTAAAGAGGTATCACGTGAAGAATATCCAAGGTCAGAAAAGGAGGCATCATCCACTTCTTTCCTCCTGTGTTTTCATGCCCAGCATGGCTGTGCTTTGAAAGGGAGTGTGCTGATCCATCTGGGTCTAGTACAAGGCTTTGGCCCTGTGCATATGTCAGTGGGAGGACTGTTTTGATTTGATAAGGAATACATCATTTATCTTATCCTGGGCCAAGTACTTGCACGTTGGGAACTTGGAACCATCTAACAACACAATACCTTCATGGTGTTTGAGAAAGAGCATCATTAGGACACCCTTAGGCCAGAAATCCTGATGTTAAGGGTAGGGGGCTTTTTTGGTTTCTTTTTCTTTTCTTTTTGAGATAGAGTCTTACCACATAATGCAGGCTGGCCTTAAACTCACTTCTGTACCTCAGGCTGGCCTTGAACTCAGCAATCTTCCTGCCTCAGTCTCAGGAGTTCTGGAATTACAAGTATATGCCACCATGCCTGGCCCATTTTTTTCCTTTCTTAATTTAAATTTTTATTAGTACATGTTTGCAGTACATAATGATTGTATTTATCATGGGGAGTTGTTACATGTATATAACATGTCTTAATTCTTAATTCTTTTTACATACCTTTCCTCTCCTCTCCCTCTATTTCTTGGTCCTCTTCCCATTTGCAAAAGACCTATCTCTCTGTTTCTTGTTGTCTATCTTTTATTTTGTTCTTTAATTTATTTATATTTTGGGTTTTTCATATAAGAAACTAGTGACATTTAAGCTTGTGTGTGGGATTTATTTCATTTAACTTTATAGTCTCAAGGTGTAGCCATTTACCTAATAATGTCTCAAATTTGTCCTTTTTAAAAAATTTTTATTTTAAAGGGGGTAAAATTAAACACAACAAAACAGAACAGAACGGGACATAAGAAAGCATAAATTTCAAAGCTAAACAACCAGAGATCTTTACTATCTCTCATATTGTCTGTTGTTTTCTTCCAAATGGTTGTCGGGGAGTTCATACTAAATAGCATAGCCAATCTTTTCACAAGATGTGTAGTTCACTGGCTCCCACTTGCTAAGGGGTGGGAGGGGGGCCGGGGACAGGACAACATAAGATGTTTGATTCTCGGCCCATGCTCTGGTAGGCTCACAGCCGCCCCCCAGAGAGGGGAGAAGCTCCTTATTCTCCCGGCAGGCACCCCGAGTCAATTGCATGGTGCAGGTCCCCACCCACCAGGGGTCTCTCTCCTGCAGGCCACCGAAAGTCAGCCACACTCACCTGCTATTTCTTTCTGATGAATTGACCATTCCATTTCCAAAGTTCTGAAATGGCCAACAGACCACAGAAAGAATTCTCTTTAGGCTCCTGTTTGAAACCAGCAGCTACAGCAATCTGCTGGCCTTGCTTCAGGGCCATTCAAATTTATCTTTTATAGTAGAGTTGTTTTTCTTGCTTATGGAATAAAATCTAGTTTATGATCTTTCACAATTTGTCCCTAATCAATGAGAGATTTTTATGAATGCACTTTTTCACACTCCAAAAGGAGGTCAATCTTTAAAAATTTAATTTAGCTTTTTGTGATGAATCAGAGTCTTGCACATACTAGGCAGATGCTTTACTACTAAAATATACTGCTTCTAGCATCTCTATATCTTT
>PVJX010040898.1:0-14937 GCA_004027295.1 Dolichotis patagonum | reverse complement strand
TCCAGACTGACCTCCACAGTGGCTGCACCAGTCTACACTCCCACCAACAGTGCAGAAGAGTTCCTTTTTCCCCACAGCCTCTCCAGCACTTGTTGTTGGTAGTTTTTTCTATCCTGGCCATTCTTTCTGGGGTGAGATGGAATCTCAGTGTGGTTTTAATTTGCATTTCTCTCATGACTAATGATGATGAACATTTTTTCATGTATTTATTTGCCATTTGTATTTCCTCATCTGAGAACTGTATATTCATTTCAGATGCCCATTTTTGGATTGGGTCTCTGAATTTCGAGGGTCTGATTTTTTTAAATTCTTTATAAGTTCTAGACAGAAGTCCTTTTTTTGAGAGACAATCCATTAAGATTTTTTCCCAATTTGTGGGTTTCCTTTTCACTCTGCTGGAAATCTCTTTTGACATGCAAAAACTCTTTGATAAGATATGGTCCCAGTTATTGATTCTGGGAAGTATTTCCAGTGCAGTTTGATTCTTGTTCATGAATTCTCTACCTACCCCTATATCTTCGAGGTTTCTACCTACTTTGTCTTCCAACAGATTTAGTGTTTCTGTTTTAATATTTAGATCTTTGATCCATTTAGATTTTAGTTTAATACATGGTGATAGGCATGGGTCTAGTTTTAGTCTTCTGCATATGGATAGCCAATTTTTCCAGCACTATTTGTTGAAGAGACTGTCATTCTTCCAGAGAACATGTTTGGCCTTTTTATTAAAGATAAGGTGGTTGAGTGAGTTTGTGGTTGTGGTTGTATCTTCCAATCTATTCCATTGATCTTCAGGTCTGTTTTTATTCCAGTACCATGTTGATTTTATTACTGTAGCTTTGTAGTATAATTTCAAATCAGGGATTGTGATGCCTCCTGCCTTGCCTTGCTGCTTAGAATCACCTTTGCCATTCTAGGTCTCTTCTGGTTCCAGATGAATTTTAGGAGTGATTTCTCTAGATCTATGAGGTATGTTAGTGGTATTTTGATTGGGATTGCATTGCATCTGTATAGTAATTTTGAGAGAATGGCCATTTGCACAATGTTTGTTCTTCCTATCCATGAACATGGGATGTATTTCCATTTTCTGAGGTCCTCTTTGATTTCTTTTTTCAGGGTATTATAATTTTCCTTGTATAGCTCTTTTACTTCTTTCATGAGATTAATTCCTAAGTATTTCATTTTTTTGGATGCTAGTGTGAAGGGTGTGGCTTCTCTTACCTCTCTTTCAGTATTTTTGTTGTTAGTGTTTAAGAATGCTATTGATTTTTGAGTACTGACTTTGTATCCAGCTACTAAATTGCTGAATTTATTTATTATATCCAGGAGTTTTTCAATTGAGTTTTGGGGATCTTCTATGTAAAGTATCATGTCATCTGAAAATAATGATAATTTAACTTCCTCTTTTCCTGTCTTTACTCCTTTTATTTCTCTCTCTTGTCTAATTGCTCTGGCTACTATTACCAGTACTATGTTGAATAGGAGTAGTGACAGGGGACATCCTTGTCTTGTACCTGATATTAAGGTAAAGGCTTTCAGTTTTTGGCCATTTAATATGATGCTGGCTGTAGGTTTGTCATAGATGGCCTTTATCATATTGAGGTAAAGACCATCTATCCAATTCTCTGTAAGGTTCTTATCATGAATGACTGTTGGACCTTATAAAAAGTTTTTCTGCATCTATAGAGATGATCATGTGGTTCTTACTTTTGGCTCTATTGATATGGTGGATTACATTTATTGATTTATGTATGTTGAACCATCCCTGCATTCCTGGGATGAATCTCACTTGGTCAGGGTGAATAATCTTCTTGATGATTTGCTGCATCCTGTTTGCTAATATTTTATTGAGAATTTTTGCATCTATGTTCATTAGGGAGATTGGCCTATAGTTCTCTTTTTTTAGTGGGGTCTGTCTCAGGTTTTGGTACTAGAGTAATATTTGCTTCCAGGAATGACTTAGGAAGAATTGTTTCCCTTTCAATTTCATTGAGGAGTTTGAGGAGTGTTGGCATTAAGTCTCCCTTGTATTTCTTGTAGAATTCTCCAGTGAATCCAACTGGGCCTGGGCTCTTCTTTGTTGGCAAGGTCTTCATTACATTTTCAATTTCATTAATAGAAATTGGTTATTCAGCAGTTTTACATCTTCCTGATCCAGCTTTTGTAGTTCATATGTATCTAGGAATCTGTCTATTTCTTCAGTGTTATTCAACCTATGAGAGTAGAGGTTTTCAAAATAGGTGTTGATGATTTTTGTATTTCCACAGAGTCTGTGGTAATTTCACCTTTTTCATTTATTATTGCATTAATTTGAGTTTTTTCTTTCCTTTTTTAAATAAGGTTGGCCAGGTGCTTATCAGATTTTATTTATTCTTTCAAAGAACCAATTCTTTGATTCATTGATCCTTTGTACTATTTTCTTAGTCTCTATTGCATTAATTTCTGCTCTAATTCTTATAATTTCCTCCCTTCTTTTGGCTTTGGGCTTGGCTTGCACTTCTTTTTCTAGATGTTTGAGTTGTAGCATCAGGTTGTTTATTTGTGTTCATTCTGTCTTCCTGATGTAGGAACTCAGTGCAATAAATTTTCCTCTGAGGACTGCTTTCATTGCATCCCATGTATTCCGGTAAGTTGTGTTTCTATTTTCATTTGCTTGTAGATATTGTTTAATTTCTTCTTTAACTTCCTCTGTGACCCACTGATTGCTCAAGAGTGTATTACTCAGTTTCCATGTGTTTGTGAGGTTTTTGCAGTTGCTTTTATCGTTAATTTCTAATTTCATGGCACTATGATCTGATAGCATGCATGAGATAATTTCAATTCTTTTGCATTTACTTAAATATGTTCTGTGGGCTAGTATATGGTCTATTTTAGAGAATGTCCCATGTACTGCTGAGAAAAAGATATATTCTGATGTTGTTGGATGGAAAACTCTATATATATCTAGCAAGTCCATTTGTTCATAGGTATGATTCAGTTCTGCTATTTCTTTGCCGATTTTCTGTCTAGTTGATCTGTCCCTTGGTGTCAGTGGCATGTTAAAATCTCCTGTTATAATTGTGTTATTGCTTATTTGATTTTTCATTTCTGTTAATATTTGCTTTGTATAGCTGTGTGCTCTGGAATTTGGTGCATATATATTTAAGATTGCTATCTCTTCCTCTTGAAGTTTTCCCCTAACTAGTATGTAGTGACCTTCTTTATCTCTTTGGATCATTCTTGGTTTGAAGTTCACATTGTCTGCAAACAGGATTGCTACTCCTGCTTATTATTGGTTTCCTGTTGCATGAAGTACTGTTTTCCATCCTTTGACTTTCAGTCTATGGGTTTCCTTTTGGGTAAGATGGGTTTCTTGTAGACAGCATATGGTTGGATGTTGTTTCTTGATCCATTCTGCCAGTCTGTTTCTTTTGATTGGTGAGTTGAGGCCATTTACATTAATGGTTATAACTGTTATATAGAGAGTTTCCAACAATGGCGGACCAGTAGGTAGCAGGAGAGAGATCCTCTCAGAGAGAGACAGCTTAAATGCCAGAATTTAACACCCTGAAGAAACCCAAACAGAGAGAGATGGACTCTCTCAGCCCAGGAAGAAACTAAAGTTTAAAAACCACTCAAATATGAGGTGCCGGGGCTACCATTAGTGAAGCTAAGATCAACAAGCATGGCGCCCATCTTGAGCTGCCTGAATTCCTGCCTGAGACCGACCTGACCGACTGAACTACGCCTATACGACTGGCTTGAGCAGCTGGAGCGTGGAGCAGAACATCCCTGCTTGCGGCTCGCCCGGACCCGGCCCTGCACACGACCCACCCAGAGGCACTCTGAATTTGCACCGCAGCTGCACTGAAGTCAGAGCTCTGGGAGCCCAACAGTTCTCAGGGACCGGCATCAACACGTGGTGAGTGATGGGAATAAAATCCTCCTGCGGGAAAGGGGAAACCGACTGGAAGACATGTTGGATTTGGGCAGGACAGCCTTACCTCCATAAGGAAGTAGCTTCAGTTGGTTGCTCCCCTCGCCGAGCAGATTGGCAGACTCTGCTTGGATTGGGCCGTGTCCCTGGCCATTACCCAGTGGGTTGCTACAAACTAATTCCCTGAGCACAGCTGCACACTGACGCAGTGAAGGCCTGCAAAGGTTGACTGGCCCGGAGGAGAGGAGCCAGCACACACTGCGCTTGCTTGAACTTCACTCTCTGATAGTGGCCGGCAGAGGACAGAAGCCCCTAGTCTGTGTGCTCCAGAGGAGCCTTAACCAACAAGCAAAGGGGCCGTACACTTGTATGGAAGGAACAAAAACATGATGAGAGGGAGAAATAAGAAAAAACCCCCAGCCCCCAACTCTGAGAACATTGATCCCGGAGAGGTAAATACAAAAGAGATTGAGGGCAGCAAACATGCAACATCAAACAGCGGTAGCAGACATAAAGAGATATCTTCAAGACCTCGTAAGTGGGATCAAAACTGAAATATTAATTCAAATTAAACAAGAGATAAGTAGATTAATAAAAGAAAGGCTGGGCACCTCTTAAGAAGACACAGACAGAAGAATGGAGGAACACAAAAGGAGAGAAATGTTTAATGAAGAAAACAAGAAAAACCTAGAATTCATGAAGCAAATTCAAAGAGATTATCAGGAAGCTAAAGACTCCATAGAAAACTGGCAAAACTGCTTGAAAGAAACCAAAGATAGACTATCAAAAATTGAAGACAGGTTTGCAATGTGTAATTATGAAAGGGAAGATCTCTTAAAAATAACAAGGGAGCAGGAAGTAACAATTGGAAGGCTAGAGGATGACAACAGGATCTATAACTTAAGAATAAAGCATGTGAATGAAGAAGCAGGAGTCAAAACAGAGGAATTGCAAAGGCTAGTCACAGAAATCATTAAGGTAAATTTCCCAAGCATAGAAAAAGGAAATGATATGCAGATGTATGAAACATACAGAACTCTAGCCACCTACAACCAAAACAGAGCTACACCTAGACACATAATAATCAAGATCCCAGAAATTCAATATAAGAACAGAATACTAAAAGCCATCAGAGAAAAAAAACAGATCACCTATAAAGGAAAACCCATCAAAATCACGGCAGACTTCTCGACACAGACCATCAGGTCAAGAAGAGCTTGGAGTGAAGTAATTTAAGCCCTGAAGGAGAACAACCTCTAGCCCAGATTGATGTATCCTGCAAAACTCCTTCTAGAAATTAATGGAGACACAAGATGCTTCCATGACAAAGAGGAACTTGGAGAATTTGTGACCAGCAATCCAACCCTACAAAAAATACTTAAGAACATTTTAGAGAGAGAGAAAACAAGAATACGAGCATTTCAGGAACAATGGCATAGAGGCCTCAGTGAATGGGGCAGACAGTGGAGTGGAACAGAAATAGAGACACCCAATGGCAGAAAAACAGAATAGCAGAAATAAGGCAGAGAAGATTGGCTGTAATCTCCAGTATAGATAGCCTTGAAATATTAACAGAGAGAAACACAGGCAGAGTAGATCAGGAGATAGGGTCCATTGAGATGTTCTATATAGGGAGGCAGTGGGATCCAAAACAAGCAGTGTACCCTATGGGAGTGAAAGGGGAGGAATTGTCTAAAAAAGGAAGACAGAGGATATTGTTATTTGGGTAACAAGATTTAAAATTTACATTATTCTCATCACTCTGCTTGGATGGATTACATTCTGTTCCAGTTTGTCTACTTATGCTAGACTGGAGGTCATGGTCAACTATCCCAAAAATAAGAGGACATATTATGGTAATCATCCCTAATTTCCTATCAACTTAATCTGAAGCCCTATAACTTATACTGTCTTATTATGGCTGATCTTATTTGAATCTGGGTTGTTAGATTGCTACTTTATATTGACTGATTTTATTTAAATCTGTTATGATTGATAGCATCAAGTCTAAGAGTATAGGCAACTACAATTAAGATGACAAGATTCATTAAGATACCCACTCTGGTTTGATTATTACTTGCTTTTGAAGTCTTATAATGTCTCCTGTGCTTTGTTTTTATTAATGTTGTTATATTCTGCTGAGACATCATGGTAACCATTGTAGATCACCTTGTATTGCGGTTATATATGACTTTTTTGCTTCATGCTTTTCTAGGAATTGTTTTGTTTTAACTTGCTTTGTTTTGTTTTTACCTCTAATACAGAAAGGGTAGATATACATTTAGAGACTCATGCATGTGTAGAGCTTATAAACAGTTTACAAGAACCAACTATATAACGCATGTTGAAATGAACAACTACTTTGAAGAAAAAGAGATACTACAGTACCCAGTGCTGATTCCAAAATGTCAGGATGTGTAATCCAGAAAAATTATCATTCTTTGTTCAAAGTGATTTTATCTTGTTTTATTTTGTTTAAGTTCAACACACATGAAGGTATAGACAGCTGTTTTTAGGAGAATGAGAGACACTATGACAGCCATTCTCGGCTTCCCTATTGTCTGATCTTGAAGACCTGAAATGCCCTCCTCATCCTGCTCAGATCAATTCCATACTATGTTGTTTCTTGTGAATTCCCTGTAGGTGACAATATGGACAACTATTTGGAAGAAAACAAGAGTCAATATGATAGAGAGTGAATATTGTCTAGTTTTGGAGTTTATGTTCCTTACATTGCTTTTTTGTGATCCACTTTGTTCTGTTATGTTGTGTTTAATTTTACCCTTTTGATATAATTGAATGTATATTTGAGTGAGTAAGATGGATAACCATATTGCTCTTTTTTGTCAGATCATGGAACAGAACTGTTAACAGACTCACTGTTTGAATGTCTACTTTACATGTTTTAACTTTATAATTTGAACAACTATTTGTCAGTATGTAATTTGCCAAGTAATAATCTCAGGTTTTTTTGTTGTTGTTCTTTTCCTTTTTTCCTTGGAATTCTGTATTGTTGCTACCCTTTATTCTGTTTTGTTTTGTTTTTCTTTCTTCTCTTTAAATAAAATTTTTAAAAAATTAAAAAAATAACTTATATATTGGTTTATTGTTGACATATTATCTTTCTGCTGTTGTATCTTAGCTTTCCATTCTATTTAATTGTCTATCTTGCTTGGTGGGTTTATCCCATGTGTATTTAGAATATCTTTCAGTATTCCTTGTAGGGTTGGTTTTGTGGTCATGAAATTTTCAGCTGTTCTTTGTCATGGAAGTATCTTATTTCTCCATCCAATTTCAAGGACAGTTTTGCAGGGTACGTCAGTCTGGGTTGGAAGTGGTTTTCCTTTAGATCTGAAATACTTCACTCCATGCTCTTCTTGACTTCATTGTTTGTGTTGAGAAATCTGCTGTGATTCTGATAGGTTTTCCTTTATAGGTGATCTGTCTTTTCTCTCTAACAGCTTTTAGTATTCTGTTCTTATGGTGGGTTTCTGGGATGGTGATTATTTTGTGTTTGGGTGTAGTTTTATTTTGGTTATGGCTATTTGGAGTTCTATATGCTTCACTAATCCAAATGTCAGTTTCCCTTCTCATGTTTGGAAAGTTTTCAGCTATTACTTCTGTAAATATCCTCTTGATATCATTTGGGCTGTCCCCTTCTTTTTCATTTATTCCTATTAATCTTATGTTATTTTTCTTTGCATCATCTTGCAGCTGTTGGATTGTTATTTCCTGATTCTTTGTTATTTTTAAAAGATCTTTCCTTTCCTGTTCACTAGCTGTGATCTTATCTTCGAGGTCTGAAATTCTATCTTCAGTTTCATTGAGGCGGTTTTTACAGCTTTCAATAGAATTTTTGATTTCCTGTATATCTCTTTGAATTTGCTTTATGCATTCTGTTTGTTTCTTATAGTGTTCATTCAGGGATTCTATCTGTTTGCTTTGTTCCTCTAATTTTTTAGCTGTGTCTTCACTAGATGTGTTCACTATTTCCTATACTACTTTTATCATTTTTTCTTTTACCTGGGCAATTATTTGTAATTTGAATTTCTCCATAGTTTCCCCTAGTTGCTTCTTTATTTCAGTTGATATCATTTCAGTCATTTCAGGTGTATGGCTTCTATTTTCTTCTATGTACATGGCTCCCAGGCTTTCTTGGGATGGGCTGGTGATTTGAGCCTGCCTTTTGGTCTTTCCTTTTGTCATTTTTTTTTATTTCCTTGGTTTGAGTGGTGTTCCAAAGCTTCCTCTGGGTGTGTTGCAAATCTTCTGCACCCTCAGCTACTGGAGCAGTCTCAGCTCCTCTGCAGGTACTTGGCCCCTTAAATTTAGAGGCGCAAGCAGGGTGTGGAGAAGTGGGACCAGAGAAACCCCTGGGGCACAATACCCTGTCCTAGGGGTGTGGATATGAACTCAGCAGCTTGCAGTGCTGGTCATAAGCTGTCCCAAGGCCAGCCCAGTTGAGCCCAGAGTCCTTGAGCAAGGTTCCTGCCCTGGACTGAAACAAGGCCACAGAACATGGCTGACTGAGGCTCACAATCTGCTGGACCCAGTCCAGCATCCCAGTAGCTCCCCAGGAACTCAAAAGCCAGAATCTACTATCTTAATTTTTAAAGCAGCTTAGTAACAGAAACTAGGCATACAAGATACATTAATGCTAAGAATTAATCATGTTATTTGAGACACTATTATTGGAGCCAGAGTTCTGAATCTAATGTTCACTAATTATTATATTTCCAGTGAAAAATACAGTTCCTCTTGCAAAGACTGAATTGTATTTCATCAGAGCTGAAATATATAAATCATATCCTTCTTGTTTCTTTTCAAGAAACTTACTACAAGAGCTTTCCTTTAATCCTCTACCAAAAAGGTTTTTTTTAGAAAAAAGAAATCATAAGATTACCAAAAAAATGTTATTCTTCCACTTCAAGAACTGCAGAATTAGTTACTAAATAGCACTTTCTTTTTTAGTGACCTATTATAGGAAAAGGAAATTCATCAGACTCTATTTGTTAATCATGTGGTCTTCGTAGTCTCAGAGAAAAAATACAGAAATGAAACCAGAGATTTTTCTGTTTTAAAATGAAAATGGACCACAGGGATAATTGTACAACCATTCACTTTTCCACTGTGGATACGAAAGCTTCAAGATAATATTAATAGGCTTCTCAGATAAGGTGACAGCAGACTCAGTCTGCCCTCTTCACTCAAGCCACCAAAACCCTTGGTCTGCGGCCACTTTTTTCTTCTCTTTGGCCTACTTTTCCATTACAATGACTTTTTTCAACATCTTTGCCATCCAATCTTTGCTCTGGGATAAGATTCTCTACCAGATGGTGCAGAGTGAAGATGCAAATCATTCTTGAAAAACTTGTATTATTCGTTTTCATTATTGCTAATAATATGTGCTTGTTTTGTTTGGGATTTTTTTTTCACATGCTGTGCAAACATTCACTCCAAAATAAATTCTCAATCAAGACTATTCTCTTGGTGATCAGCAATAACCAGTCCTTAGGCACAGAAAGAAAATAAGACTTCTGATTCTTCTCTATAAATTTATATTTGTAAAGTCATTAAAGTTTTTTGAGCTGATGGAGCCTAGGGCTGCCAACTGAACACCTTTCACCTTGTTCTCATGCTTTAGTAGATGTATAGAGAGTCCTCTACACAAAGTCAAAGAGTCTTGGGTGTGAAGGTAAGTACTTGGGCCAGAGCTTACTAAACCTAGCTGATAGGTGCTCAGAGAGTTTCCTATTCTGTGTGTTTAGAATGGATAAGAAGGTTCAGTCAATATATGTCCTCCAAGGAAATTTTTCCCAGTAATGTCATGGGGATTTTTCCCATACTAATTTCCACAATTAGGAAAACTACTTTTGACTGCTCAAATTGAGGCTGTAATAGATATGAAACGTCTTCTTAAGTTAATGAAAAATGTATTTGGCATCTGCAGAACAGCTTTTGATCTCTACTCAGGGAATTGCAGTCCTTGCTCATTAGGACATGTCCCATCCTTCAATCAATAACTATCTTCTGATTGTATATTATGCTCTATGACTTTGTGTGGGATACAAACATATCCTCAATCAATATTAAGAGTAAGTGGGTAGCCAAAACACATGAAGAGACATAAAAGGGTACATTATGTTATGGCTTAGATCAAAAATGACCCTTAAAACTCTCAACACTAGGGCCAGGGCTTTTGGAAGGTGATTGAATTATAAGGGGACTATAGTTGAATGTGACATTAGGAGGTGGGGCTTGGTTGGAAGAGACAGGTCACTGAGGGTGGAATCTGGAAGAATATAACACCTCTCCGGCTCCGCTGTTCCTTCTTTCTGTTTCCTGATGGCCATGATATGAGCAGCCATTTCTGCCTTGGAGCCAGCTGATCATGGACTGAGACTCTGAAACTGTGAGCTAACATCTTTCCTCTTTTAGGTTGTGGGCAGTGTTGGTATTGTGTATCAAAGACCAAAAAGTGACTTAAGCTAGATTTGTAATGAAAGGAAGCAGTGACTTCTGGTGTTCTGGAATGTTCTATATCTTGATACAGCTGGGGGTTCCATATAAAACTTCATCAAACCAAATACTAAAGATTTGTGTACTAATTAAATGTAGAAAATAATGTAAGAAATTATTTGCTATATATGCATGTGTATGTATATAGATATGTATACTTCTTCATCAAATTCCAAAAATTATATGACTTTTCCATAAAGGTATATACAGTTGCCTGATTGCTAAATAAATAAGAAAAAAACTGGAGGAAAGAAAAATAAAGGCAAGAAACAAAAATAAGAAGCCACAGTTAATGCTATTACCCCCCAAACACATGTCATTAAGTCTTACTCGTTACTTGTGGTGGGGTGTAATACTGGTTCTGGGCCTATGAAAAGAAAGAGACATGACTCACGATGACCACAAGATAAAAACAAAACAGTAGTTCAGGAGACACCCAACTATTCTTGGTTTTGAAGACTGAGAGACATTTTTCCCATGGATCTTCATGGGAAGGATGCTGTGAAGTGCACCAAACCATGTCTCCAATAAGAGCCATATTATGAATTTGATAAAGTTTTTTACTGACTTTCCTACAAAGGTTTTAATGGACCAATAGTATAGTAACAAAGTACAGATCAGTCAAAGCAGTTACACAGGGTGCAAAGTGATACATAGCTGGGAAGTATCATTGGAGTAGAATAGATAAGCTCATAGTGCCAAAGCTAGGTAATAGAGATGTGGCCTAAAGATATCCAGAATACTTTCATTAAAAGAGAGAGAAAGGGGGTGGAAAGAGAGAAAGAGGGAGAGGAAGAAAGAGAGAAGTTCATCTGATCTTTGAACAAATATCAGAGGACATTAGGTAATTTGACAGGATAAGGAAGTCATTCCTAGTACAAAGGAGAAAATGCAAGCCAAGAAGTACAAGAAAGAATATGAAGGCAAGCAGTACCACAGGCTTAGTTAATAATAAAAAAAAAGTGATGCAGAAGATTAAACAGGTGAGTTGAAGCCAGACATAAGTCAAGCTAAGAGGTTAGTTCTTCACTTTACAAATAAAAGATTGAAGAGTACTAAAATGTTTCAGGCTTCTGCTCAAAATAGTATTATGATAAAAGTTGTTAATGCTTAGGAAGAGTAATCTGGCTGTCTCCACAGCTAAATGAATCAGAAATGTACTAGGGAAAAATAAAAGCTATTCCTTAAAGGCTATAGGCAACACTTTTGAAAGGAAATGTAGACACACCCTTGATTACCTGTCTGCAAAGTGAAATGATCAGCCAAAGTTAATTGTACCTAAGGCCACAATGAAGCCACACCAATAACCACCAGTCAGTTTGGCCCTGGTTTAAATTTAGGCTGTGGTTTGCAAGGACAACAAAGCACAGCTTAGGAAAACAGGGAGGAAGTTCTGGATCTTTCTTAAAGCAACATGGAAAAGAAGGGAGAGATGGAAAACAAAATATTTGGGGAGACGGTGGAAAAGATGACCTACACATGCACTGAATGCACACAGGGCAGAGGAATGTTTACACTTACAGAGATTCAGGCTCCCTGCTCTCCACTGGAAAGAAGCACAGACAGTACCTTCCGGGTGGGAGCGTTGCTTCCTCATATGGTTTGGGCTGCTGTTTACTGGATGAACCCTCAGGGCCTCCAATTGTCTTTTTTTTTTTTTTTTTTTTTAAGAGAAAGGCTGTCACCTGCTGTGTCTGGCTCTAAGGCCTGCTGACAGCCCTTTGGAGGTACATGCTAACCTGAAAGCAGCTCCTTCATTCTTTGGCCTGTTTGCAAAACCAGCATGCCTCACTGAGCATATTCACTGTTTTACACGTTGAACAAAACTTTCACATTCCTTCTTGAAATGCCTTTGTGTCTGAGTATACTTGAACCTACAGGACAATAATCATGAGCCTCCCACTCAGCACCTGAAGAAAGTTTAAACAAAGCTTAAACAGGCATAGCAATCTTGCATCTGCCCTGACCTGGTCAACTAGTAATGTGCATATTAATTTTGTGTGAGTGTTTAGGAAAGACAGAAAGAAAAAAGAAAAGAAAAGAAAAGAAGAAAAGAAAAGAAAAGGAAAGAAAAGAAAATAGAAGAAAAGAAAAGAAAAAAAAAGAAAAATCTCCATTTGGCTTGAACGTAAACAGGACATGAGGTTTCATGTCTCATGTCCTTCCCAAAAGCTGAGATTCTATCTCAGACTAAAAGTAACACCTACTGTTAGTCTTCTTGGGGCCAAGTTCCCTAACTGGTGACTCTGAAAGAAAACGCCAGGCCATAGTGCCAATGAGCATGGTTTGGTCTTCCTGGTTTTCAGTCTATTAAGAATCTGTAGGTAAATGGCCCTGAAGCAAGGCCAGCAGATTGCTATAGCTGCTGGTTTCAAACAGGAACCTAAAGAGAATTCTTTCTGTGGTCTGTTGGCCATTTCAGAACTTTGGAAATGTAATGGTCAATTGATTAGAAAGAAATAGCAGGTGAGTGTGGCAGACTTTTGGTGGCCCGAAGGAGAGAGACCCTGGTGTCTCAGGACCTGCACAGTGCAGTTGACTCGGGGTGCCAGGAGAACAAGGAGCTGCTCCCCTCTCTGGGTGTTGGCTGTGAGCCTGCTAGCACATGGGCTGAGAATCAAACATCTTATGTCGTCCTGTTCCCCGTCCCGTGCCCCCCCCCCAGCAAGTGGGAGCCAGTGAACTACACATCTTGTGAAAAGATTGGCTATGTTATTTAGTATGAACTCCCTATATGCAAAGATATGGACAACCATTTGGAAGAAAATAAGAGACAATATGACAGTGAAGGTCTCTAGTTGTCTAGCTTTGAAATTTATTCTTTCTTATATCCTGTTCTGTTCTGTTTTGTTGTGTTTAATTTTACCCCCTTTTAAAATAAAATTTAAAAAAAAGAAATTAAAGTGCATGCAGAAAGAAATTTAGGAAACAGCAGTGCAGTAGATTCTAGCAAGTTTTTACACATTCTGCAATAAGAGGTGGGACATGTGAATTAATGAGGAATACTATATCAATAAATGAAAAAAAAACAAAGAAGATACACATTAAAAGCATCACCCCCCATCCCTTCTTCCTCCACAATGGAATTTTTCCATCCAATTAAGTGTATCACTGTAAAGAAAAATTAGAAAATAGAGAAATGTGCCAAATAAAAACACATTCTTAAAAAAAAAAGAATCTGTAGATATATAGATATAATACTTCTGGTGTCATGGAAAGAGTACTTGACCAACAGGATAAAACCCTAAATTCTAAGACTGATTCTAGTTCCTATTACTACAGTGAAAATGGACAAAATGTCACGTTTCCCTGAGTCTTCAGTTTTTGCAAATGTGCAATGAGAATTACAACCTTTTTTCTTTCCATTTCTCCAGGTTGGTGTTGCAAACCAAATCGAGGCTGTTAAAGACATGAATGACTCTGCAAACGTAAAGTCCTGTGCACACAAACAAGAGCCAGCACTTTCAACCCAGCAGAGTTTGCTGTGGAGAAGAGGGTAAGGAAATCTCCTTCGGGAGAAGAAATTTCATGTTAAGGTAATTTTTACACCATCTGGGATCCTTGTCGACAAAAGGACATTCATCAAATTGCAGCCTTTGTTGACACTGCTCCCACTTCATCCCCAGATTGTTACATTATTCTGCTCTTTAGCTGTGGAAACCGATTGGAGCAGAAGGAGCCAGAAACTATGCTAATAAATCAAGGCAAGGTCTGTTTTCCCCCTGACTTCACATTTTAAGGAAGGTATACACCCTTTCTCCTGCATCTACTCATTGGCTCTTCCCTATCCTACCAATCCTGAAGGCATGAGCCCTGTATAGAGGCCTGGAGATTAAATAGGACAAACCACATTTGGAAGAACAAGGAGCTTCACTCAGATTTACATGGCTAACCAAACGGACCAAGGCAGGTTTTGAGGCCACAGATAGATGTCTATGCCTAAACTTAGCTGCACTTGGGAGACTGGGGCTAGCTCTGTGACAGCTAGTCACCTTTCTATGATGACTTGTTCATTTAAAAAGAGAGATGGAAAAGGATCCTACCTCAAAAGGCTCTAGGTTAGTGAGAACAAGAAGAGAAATTGCCTTGCCAATTTACAATTCTGTCTTTTTATAGGTGCTTTTAATATTTATTTTTTAATTAGGCTTATAAAGTCTGAAATCTTGAGTTTTAGGACAGTTTTACATGAATAGACATATCTCATGTAAGTAAACTAGAATATATATAATAATAAAATTTTGTAGGAATAATATATTACATAACATTTATAGCAAATACAAAATACTGGTGGATTAAGAATAATATTAATGGCCAAGATAGAAAACACTACCAACAACAAGTGTTGGAGAGGCTGTGGGGAAAAAGGAACTCTTCTACACTGTTGGTGGGAGTGTAGACTGGTGCAACCACTGTGGAGGTCAGTCTGGAGATTCCTCAAAAAGCTGGGTATGGAAGTCCCATTTGACCCAGCTATTCCGCTTCTAGGCATATTTCCAGAAGAACTG
>PVJX010040897.1:0-14931 GCA_004027295.1 Dolichotis patagonum | reverse complement strand
AAGAAGAAGAAGAAGAAGAAGAAGAAGAAGAAGAAGAAGAAGAAGAAGAAGAAGAAGAAGAAGAAAGGAAGCAACAGAAACTGGAAAGAAAATTAGAGAATCTTGTTATCAGCAGGGAAACAGTTAAGTTTGGCTGTGCAGCGGGAACACATAAAAGGTTAAAAGCACACACGGCTAGCTCAGTGCCCAGTGCCCAGTGCTCAGTGCCCAGTGCCCAGTGCTCAGTGCTCAGTGCCCAGTGCCCAGTGCCCAGTGCTCGGAGAACCTGACACTGCCTCGTTCTGTGTGACCTTGGAAAGCTACTTAACATTTACTGCTTTATTTTCGTCCTCTGCGGAATAAAAATGCAGATCCGTGGGGTTGCAAGAAATAGTCCATGTGGTCCTTGTTAGTATCATGCTGGTGTAGAGCAAGCCTTCAGCCAAAAAGGTTCCGCAATATTTTTTTTTCAGCAGTATTATTATTAAGCATATGTAACCATTAAAAACAGGCCCAGCCATAAATGCAGATATGGAAAGATGCCTACAAGTGCATTAGGTAGGAAAAGCAAATTGGAGATTGATTGTGAACCATCCCTTTTAATTTTTGAAAAATAAAGTTAAACAGAAAACCTGGATGTAATTGTGTGTGTGTGTGTGTGTGTGTGTGTGTGTGTGTGTGTGTGTATGTTTTGGTACCTGGGATTGAACTCACAACCTCATGCTTGCCAGGCAGGTGCTTATGCCACTGAGCTAAATCCTCAGCCCCGTATTTGTGTATTTTAAGAAAATTCTGGAAAGCCGCTACCCAGTTGTTAGCAATGCCATTACTTCTCATGAACTAGTTAGATCATTGTCTTTAAATTTTATAATTCTATGTTTTATCTGTAAAGGACTTTAAAAAAATTTTTATGGGCAAGGGTTTACATCTTTTTTAATTAATTAAGTTTATTGGTACATTTTAGGTATAGATAATGATTATATTCATTATAGGGAATTTGTACCTGTACATGATATAACTTGATTCGTTTTTTCCCATTCCTATACCCTCCCCTACTTATTTACAAAATTGTTTCCATTTTTTTTTTCCCTTCCTTCCTTCCTTTCCCCCTCCACCCTCCCTAGTTACCCTTCCCATTTGAACATCTTCTTCCTATGTCACAATATCTATTTATACATCTTGGTTCTTATTTACACTTTCAATTTCTCACACCAGAGAAACAATGTGGTATTTACACATGTGTGTCCCATTTATTTCACGTAAGAGAATGGCCTCAGGGTGCAACCATTTAGCTAGAAATGTCTCAAGCTTATCCTTTATGGCAGAGTAGGACTCCGTTGTATTAAAGCACACACTCACATCTTTATCCATTCATCAGTTGATGGGCATTCAGGTTGTTTCCAAGATTTAGCTTTTGCAAACTGTGCCACTATAAACATGGGTGTGCATATATCACTGTGGTATGATGCTTTTGATTCTTTCACCAAGATACCAAGACCAGGAATATAGCTGGATTGAATGGAACCTCTAGTCCTAGTTTTTTGAGGAATCTCCACACTGATTTCCACAGCGGTTGCACCAGTCTGCATTCCCACCAACAGTGCAGAAGGGTTCCTTTGTCCCCACAGCTCTGTCAGCATTTGTTATTGGCTGTAAAGGACTTTTAATACTTGTGTTATGTTTAAAATAAAAATGTGAATGAAGCTGGGTATGGTGGCACACACCTATAATCCCAGTACTCTGGGAGGCTGAACTAGAAGGATCATGAGTTCAAACCCATCCTGGTCATTTTAGCAACTTAGTGAGACTGTCAAAATAGAAAATAAAGGACTGGGGATGTAGCCCTGAGTTCAGTCCCAGGTACCCCAACAATAAATGAATGAATGCATGACACAGGCAGCTCTGTAGCATTACAGGACTGAGTTCAAGAGTGATTACAAGTTCTGCAGTAAGAACTCCCTCTTAGCATGAGATAGTGACTAAAATACACAATTTGCTTATAAAATGTAAGGTTTCCATGACTTTAACAAGTTTAAAATTTTTGGTTTGGAATTGTGCTGTGACTGTAAATAAATGGCTGTTATTTAGAAGCCTAAAGAGCTGTTTTTTCCCCAAGCCTCTTTCTGTAGCCAAGCATATTTCAGTAACTTCATAGATTGGAATGAAAGGTTTTTATTTTTGTTTTTTTGTTTTGTTTTGTTTTTTGGTACCAGGGATCGAACTAATGACCTCACACTTGCCAGGCAGGTACGTATGCCGCTGAGCTAAATCCCCTACTGAAAAGTTATTTTAAAATTGAGTTACTTGTTTGTTAACATTCGGGTGCCATAAACATAGAGTTGTAGGGAAATGAGTTTAATTGTCCTTTATAGGATGGTGTTATATAGTTCATGGTAGTTTGGTAGCAAGTGTCATAGTATCTCATTGAAGCAGACATAATTTAGGGAATCTGCTAATCAATAATTTGACTGTGGTATTACGAATGTACCCCAAAACTTTAAATTTAAAATGATTAGTTAACTTATTTGATATAATGAATTCTAAATGAAATTGTTCTTATCATTTATGTAATTAGTGTCAAATAGTTGCATTTTTCTTTGTGGAGAGTTGAAGTCAATTTATGATTTGGAACTCTGCTTCAGAAGCTGCCATTGGTGGGATGGGATTCCCTCGGTGTGGCACAAGTCCTGCTGGAGGTGTCCTGTGTTCCTGGAGAGCCAGAACATGTTGAGGGAGGCTAAGCTGAAGTCAGACGCTAAGAGGTAGTGTGTTTGGGGCCATCGTGTCCCACTCGGCAGCCATCGGCCAATGAATGTGCCCTCTCTGGACCAAAGGGAGCAATGCACTGTGGGAAGTATGTGTCTGAGTTTGAAAACTCAGTACAAGTAAATATAGAACTCTGTAATAATTTTTATATTGATTGCATGTTGAAACAATACCATTTTAATATAATGGAATAAATAAAATGTTTAAATCAATTTTATCAGTTTTTTGTTTGTTTCAGCACACTGAACACCCACACTACCACTGAGCTATGCCCTCAGACCCTTTATGGTTTTTTGTTGTTGTTGTTTTTGTTGTTGTTGTTGTTGTTTTAAACAACTTCGCTATGTAGTTCAAGCTGCCCTTGAACTCACTATGTGTTTCAGGCTGGTCCCAAACTCATAGCCATCCTCCTGCCTCAGCCTCCTGACCCTTTACTTTTTATAAATGGGCTATTAAATATTTTTCAGTATTGGGGATTGAACCCAGGATTCTCGCACTAAGCTACATCTTCAACCCTTTTCTGTACTGTACTTTTTTTTCTGTACTGCATTTTAAACTTTGAAACAGGGTTTCATTAAGTTGCTAAGTTGTCCAAGCTGACTCTAATTTGTGAGCTTCCTGCCTCAGCCTTCTAGGGTGTACCTGGTTGGGCTATTAAATTTTTTTAGATTAGGTTAGATATGTGGCACATAGGGTGTAACTCGGTGGTGGAGCACATTCTTAGGATCTGTGAGGACAGGGGTTTGCATTTGTGGCACGTGTTGTATTTTTACAGACAGACTTGGTCTATAGGAGCAGTGGCTAGTGTGGAATCTGTAGCTTTTAAAACAGCACAAAAACAGTGCAAGTGAAAATGCTGAAATGGCCGGGGATTTAGCTCAGTGGCTTAAGCACCTGCCTGGCAAGCGCGAGGTCATGAGTTCGATCACCGGTACCAAAAAAAAAAAAAAAAAAAAAAAAATGCTGAAATGGAACCAGGCATCTAAATCGGAAAGCCTCGAAGTATAGATACAGACATCACAGGCCAGCTGGTCCCCTAACTCATTTAAGATAATGGAAACACCCATTGCGAGATCGTTGTTTTGGAGGAAAAACAATAGGTGTCTGGGTGGATTTTTCTCAGTGAGCAGGAGTGGGATGTGAATGCCTTAGGTAAACTTCACTGCATGTTTAGCTCTCCGCTTATTTCCATTCATAAACCTGCTCTTAGAAAATGACTTTTTTTTTTTTTAATGTGGTGACCTTGCTGTGTGGCAGGGGCTGATCTGAGCTCTTGAAATCCTTCTGCTTCAGGCTCCTGAGTAGCTGAGATTCTAGACATACATCACAATGCCTGCAAAAATTACATTTTAATTCCTAATTGTTATTGGTACAATCAAGTTGGTTTTATAGTTAATTTTTCTCCACATTTGGCTAGAAAAAGCTGGTACAATTGTTTCCCTAGAATAGACAATCTCTTCTGCCTTCACTATTTATTTATGTATTGGTCTTTTTGAAACAAGGTTTTGCTATGCAGTTCAGGCTGGCCTTGAATTCACTTTGTAGCCCAGGCTGACCTCAATCTTGCAGTGATTCTCCTGCCTCAGCCTCTCTAGTGCTGGGATTACAGGAGTGCACCACCATACCAGTTTATGAAGTATTTTTAAATAGAGACCTTAAAGCAGTTGTGTGTGATCATGGGTCCCTTTGGCACTCTAGCGGAGAGCTGAGCTGTGCTTTTGTGTCTTGGTCTGGACAAAGGACCTCTAGAAACTTTGAGAGACTCTGGAAATTGTAGTAGAATTGTTTGTTTCATAAATACCTAGTTGATCTTTGTAATTCTTATGTATATTCAGAGTTGGTATCAGGTTTCACCTTATATTGTTAGTATGCTTTTTTCTAATAATGTTTTGGAAAGCTGTATGGTAATTGTGTATATGTTAATAACATTGCATATTCTATAATTTTTGACTATGCCTGGAGATGTTTTTTTTTCCAAAAATGCAAAGAACAGTGTAATATGTTTGTTTAATTTCATATTTTATTCTGGGCTGAGGCGCTATATATTTTACTTACTGGTTTTTCCATTAGACAACTAAAAAACAGTATTTCAAGTCAATGTGGAAAACAAAATATTTTTTGAGACCTGATTTACAGTTTTTGTTTGCTTTTGCCAGAAAGGAAAAAAACCTGTCCCTTATCAGGTTGAGCATTTTATCATCAGTGTGTTGTCTCTCTTTTTCCTGCAACACAGGAAAAGTAAGTCAAATGTTGTGCATGACGTAAAGGACTCCAAAGCTTTAGCTTGTCTTCCGCATAGATGTGAAATAACACACTTGTGGGGTAATCAAAAATGCAATGAATATTTAAATTTAAAGACACCTTGCCATTAATATCCTTCAAAATACGATTCTCTTCCTTTGAGTCTGTGTCTCGTTGGTATTGGCAGCGTGTCTTGTATTGTTAGAATGTAAGCATCCATGTGGTTTTGCCCTCAACCATGGCAGGGTATGCATGGAGACAAGAGTGGTTTCCATGCCACCCTCAGCTCTTGCCACTGTCACACAGGTAGACAATGTATATAGTTGGGACATGGGGTGGGGAGGTGTCCTGGACTCGGGTTCAAGCCTGGCCTCTCCCTGTTTTTGCTGTGTCTGAGCTGTGGAGATATTGTCACTGGGTTCTTCTGCTTTCCATGTCCTCAACTGAAAAGTAGGCCCAGTTCCACTTATCTCACAGATGACATTTAAGAGGAGTAACTTTGGTAACGGTCTGTGTATTTCTTACAATATATATTTGAAAATCAAAGATAAAATTCAAATGACAATATCAATCTTATTTTTGCTCCTTATAGAAACTTTTTTTTTAAATGAGCTACAATCTAATTTATCTTTACAAGCCAGGTGGCACATGCCTATAATCCCAATCCTAGGGACGCTGAGGCGGGAGGATCACCATAAATTCGAGGTCAGAGTGAGTTTAAGACCAACCTGAACTATTTATAGTGAAACTCTGTCTTGAAAAAAAGACAATTTACCATTTATTTACTATTCATTCATTCATTCAGTTAGTTATGGATTTGCATTGGCTTCTCACTATGTTGCCCAAACTGGCCTCGAACTCTTGGGCTCAAAGTATTTTTCCTACCGTAACTTACCATTAGTTGGGTCTACTGGGACCCAGCTAAAATTAATCATTTTTAAATGAGCAATTCAGTGGCATTTTAACATTCTCAGCGTTGCACAAGTGCCACTCTATTGTAAACTTTTTTTTTAAATCATTTTTTGTACCAGGAATCAAACTCTAGACCTTGCAATTGCCAGACAATTGTGCTGCAGAGCTATACCCCCAGGCCTATTTTTTTTTAAATGATACCTCTTATATATTTGTTGAGGAAAACTGGTCATTTGCCTGGTAGTTTTTGCCAAACTGAATTTTGCTGATTGCTTTCCTGAACTATATCATTAATCATATTTTGTTCTATTTCCTGTAAGTTGGTGGTTAGATTTAGCAGTTTAATCAGATTTGTTTTCTTAGACCTTTAAAATAATGTCCATAATTGGCAGTGTGACTTTGTTGTATTGTCCATTGCCAGGCTCATATCTGATTGTCTTTTTTTAGGGGAGGAAGTTGGCGATTGGTGATTCATTAATTTTTTTTTATTTTAAAGAGAATAAAACCAAACAAAAACAGAATAAAGCCAATCAAAACAAAGCAGTGTAAATGACACAGGATTTCAAAACAATAGGAAATCAAAAATGGTTACCATAATGCCTCTTGTTGTCTTCAAAGGAGCTACCCATACCTTCAGACATAGTAACAATCAAACAAAACAGAATGGAACAGAACCAATAAAAACCAAACAATGAATGCAATAGAGGACTTCAAAACAAGCTAAAGTAAATCCAAAATGGCTACCATAATATATCATGTTATCTTTGAAATAGCTGCCCATGCCATTTAATATAATAAAATCAAACAAACAAAACGCAATAAAACCCAACCCAACAAAACAATGAAAATGATACAGGACTTCAAAACACGATAATAGGGAATTACAATGGCCACCACCTTCAGAAGGAGAGTCCCCCATAGAGGCTACACTGTGTATTGTTATCCTCTGAATAGATGATCAGACTTCTGGCTTTAGACCTACAAAGTCAGTGAAACACTAAACACTACAAGCATTAAATTGTATTTTACCTCAATAGCCATCATCACAGCCTGTGCTTCTCTGGATCAGCCGGTCACTTATGGCGGGGTGGGGGTGAGTTGGCTCTTCTTGTTTCCCAGCCTGTGCACCGGAAGGGGCTGGCATCCAGCTCCCCCCCAGCAGCCTGTGCATGGCATCACTTCAAAGGGAGGGCTTGCTTCTTGGTGACTTCTTGTTCTCTTCTGATTCATTAATTTGTTAAGGAGTGTACCGTATCACTAATATGCTGTCATTCCTTCTGTGTTTATTAACTGGAATACACCGGAAGGAGAGACTTTCCCTTGTCTGTTAATTTGTCACTCACATGGAGGTACAGCTCTTATAGGAAAGATAAATGTTTCATGCTTTCCCCTTATAGTACTTACCAGTTTTCAAAATAGCCTTCCATATCCATGGGCTGTGCCTTTATAGATTCATCCAACTATGGATCAAGAATATTTAGGGAAGGCCAGGGATTTAGCTCAGCGTACAAGCACCTGCCTGTCAAGTGTGAAGTCATGAGTTTGAGCCCCGGTACCAAAAAAAAAAGAATAGGGAAAAGAATTGTGTCTATACAAAACAACAAAGTGCAAACTTTTTCATTCCTATTTCACAATAACAACTGTTTACATAACATTTTATTGTATTAGGTATTATGAGTAACCTAAAGATGACATAACATATATGGGAAGCTGGACATTGTGGCACATGTCTATAATCTCAGCATTTGGGAGGCTGAGGCAGGAGGACTGTCATGAGTTCAAGGCCAGCCTGGGCTCCATAGTGAATTCAAGGCAACATAACAAGACCTTGTGTCAAAAAATTTAAAAAAAATACCAAAAATAAAATATATGGGAAGAAGTGCCTAGGTTATATATATGACAGATAATATGACATTTATTTAAGCGACTTGAGCATCTGCTCTTCCTTTGCTAGGTCCAGTCACTACCACTGTAAGCCAGTTGCCTGTGGCCTCCTCCCAAATCTTACCCGACTGCCCACAGGTGCTGGAAACTCAGTGATCCCACATTGAACACAAGCTGCTACCTCAAGAGCCCAAACCTGCTTCCCTCCATTCCTTATCCATCACTGAGCAAATAGCCTGTCAGGGTAAAATCTTCAGCTGTTCCAACTTTACCTAATGTACCGCAAATATCTGTTCCCTAATGTACAGAAGATATATCTAAGGTTCAACAGCAAATGGCTTACTTTGTGAGAAGATTGCTTTAAAAAAAAACTGAAGGCAACTCGGCACCACCCCTCTCTATAAATTATGCACTTGGAAAATAGGGATAAGAAGTGCAAGACGTAAATAATTGATGATGAAGCTTCCCTAAATGATGAGTTGCATGCTGTGCCACCGCAGATGGCTGCTCTCTGTGTTCTTAAGTTTTCACGGGTAACTTCAAGAGTTCCCCAGTGGCGGCTTTGATTTGGGCTACTATCACGCCTAAAGGATATTTCCCTGATTGTTAATTCAAGAATTACCCCCTCTGTGTGGTGAGTGATCTGATCCATATTGTTTTAACTTGTGTTTCCAAACTAAAGCTCCATGTGAGGAAAGTAAAAAAAAAAAAAAAAAGAAATCTGGTTCAATTTTTCTGCTAGAATTGTCTATCTACGTCCCTCTGGCTTCTCCACAGACTGTAAGTGCTGAACTTCATTTTTTTCTGTTTGTTGTAAATCTTCAACAAAAATTGTTGAAGACAGTTTACATATATCCTGGCTGTATAACACATAAATAAGCCTGTTTGGCTTTCTGAGGGTCTTTGCGGTAGCTGGAGAGGTGGGACGTGTGAGAGGGAGCACTGGTAGAAGTTCATTATGGTGCCAGCCCTTTCCTCTGACACCTTACCTTGGACCAGGCTATCACAGTTTGGGATAAGTGCCACTGTGCAGTCGTCAAAGGTAGCATGTATCCCTAGATGGGACTCCCAGTCCCCCCACGCCTCCTCTGGTGGCTGATCAGGTTCTGGACAGTGCCTTGGTCTGTCTGGATGAGGCTGAGGGGCATCTGACCCCTGACTACTGATTTCACCTCCTCGTATGGGGAATATCCCTGCTCCGGGTTGGTGACTGTGGAACAGAGAGCACCTGCTTCAGCTGATATTCCTGCTTCCCCAACCGTTAGCCCTGTTAAGGAGCCAGAGGCTGAGAGGATGTAGTCTGTCCTTCCAGAGCACTGAGCTGTCCCCGCTTACACACCACAGTCTGGGCACCGCTAGGTGAAGCCAGGGACAGCTATGTAATTTAAATTCCTATTTTTCTTTTTTTACTTTTCAATTAACTAAGTTTATTGGTACATTTTAGGTATGAATAATGATCACATTTATCATATGGAATTTGTACCTGGACATGATATATCTTTTTTTTTTTTTTTTTTGTCTTTTAGAGACAAGGTTTCACTATGCAGTTCACACTGGCTTTGAACTCACTTTGTAGCCCAGGCTGACCTGAAACTCACAACTACTCTTCTGCCTCAGTCTCCCAAGTACTGAGATTACAGGCATGTGCAATCACACTCAACCTGTACATGATATATTTTAATTCTTTTTTTTTCTTTCCCTACCCTCTCTTCAATCCCTCTTCCTCTCCTTATTTATGAAAGCTTTGTTTCCATTTTTTCTTTCTTGTCTCATCATTTTTTCTTTTCTCTTCTTTCCTTTCTCCCTCCTCCCTCCCTAGCCCTTCCCATTTGAACATTTTCTTCCTATTTCACAATATCACAATACATTTTGGTCCTTATTTACACTTTTGGTTTCTCACACAAGAGAGACAATGTGATATTTACATGTGTTGGATTTATTTCACTGAAGTGTATGGTCTCAAGATGCATTCATTTACCTAGAAATGTCTCAAGCTTGCCCTTGTTTATGCCTGAGTAATATTCCATTGTATGAAAAAAATTATTTATTCATCAGTTGATAGGCATTTGGGTTGTTTCCAAGATTTAGCTATTACAAACTGTGCCACTATAACATGGGTGTGCATATATCGCTGTGGTATGATGCTTTTAATTCTTTCAGGAAGATACCAAGAAGGAGGATACCTGGGTCAAATGGAACCTCTAGTTTAGTATTGAGGAATTTCCACACCAACTTCCATAGTGATTATACCAGTCTACACTCTCACCAACAGTGGGAAGGGTTCCTTTGTTCCCATTGCCTTGCCAGCATTTGTTATTGGTTGATTTCTTTCTGTAGTGCGGTGGAATCTCAGTGTTGTTTTTATTTGTATCTCTTGAATGACCAGTGATGATGAACATTTTTTCATATATTTGCCATTTCTACTTCTTCATCTGAGAAGTATCTAAATTCCAGTTTTCCTATGAAGCATCATATTCTGCAGTAAGTTAAAGCATCAAGAACCTTCATTATAGAGGATTCTGGAGACACAGAAGTAGTAGTAGGTGGATACCAAGACTTCTGGGTGTTGATATGAGCTGGCATTTAGTCAAAGACAATCTGTGTAGGTAAATCTGCTGACGCCCTATAGGTAAGACTTGACTACATGGATTAATCAATTCAAGTTTAAAGCAGACTTCATAAAGTCAGTAAAAAGTACTGGTATGTGTTTATTAATGGGTATTGTGGGGCCTTCTGGTCTTTTGGTTGATGGTATTTCAGACAGATCATGGTAAGGTAAGAACCTTAAAAGAAAAACAGTGATCTAATTTATGTGTGTTTTCTTGGATTCTCCTATGATTTTGTTTCTTTTCTACCATTGGCCCAAATTGGTAAAGGAAAACACCTCTGGGGTTACAAGTTGTTCTAATTACTTGTTTGAGGGGTTAACTTTTCATTCATTCATTCATTCATTCAGGTTTTTTGAGATAGGGTCTTGCTGTGTAGTCCAAGATCGACTGGCCTTGAACTCATAGTGATCCTCCTGCTTCAGCCTCCTAAGTACGAGATTATGGGCATGTGCCATCCTCCTGGTTTCTATTTTTAAATCAGCATTTTTGCTTTGTTTAGTCTGACTGCTTTCTGTGTGTCTGACTTGTTTCTATTTGTCCCTCTTTAGGCAGCTATTTTGCAAGCCACTTCATCATGGGTGGAGAGAAGTTTGACTCAACGCACCCCGAGGGTTACCTGTTTGGCGAGAACAGTGATCTGAACTTCCTGGGGAACAGACCAGTTGCGGTAGGGCTGTAATCTCTTTGCTTCCCCAAGGGGCTCAAGTGGCCAGTAAAAACATGTTTGCAGCTGCTGGCTCAGCAGCATGGTCTGAGCTGAGAAGGACCCTGGGAGCCAGGTGTTTTGGCGCTGGAGACCAGTGGAAAGGGGCCTGTAGTCTGTGTGAGGGTGGCCGAGTCTTCCCTGAGCGTTCAGCTGCTCAGGCAGCACCCTCCACCCTAACTGACCCTCATCTGCTTGCTTTTTCTTCTTCATAGCGTTTAACACCAAGCTGCTGTTTACATGTCTCTTTCCCTTCTTGTCTGCCTTGCCGCTGAAGGCAATGACTGTGTTTACAGTTCTTTGCAGAGCTGAGCAGAGCCTGGTATGTCACAGTGAGCGAGGTAAATATTTGTTGAGTAGACAGCTGGAAAAGTTTCCCTTGGTATCTGAGTTGATATTGGAATATGTCTCTCTCAATTGTTCATTCACTCCCTACATCAGTTGTTTTGTTTTTTTAAGCAGTCCTGACACTGCCTCCCAAGCACCTCAGACTACAGACTCATGCCACATGCCTGGCTCTGTACACCTTTCCTGGGTACCTTCTGTGCACCCAGTGTGGGGCTCTGGGGCAGCAGCTTCCAGGTGGCTCTTATTAACTCCTGCGTGCTAAGAAGGGTCCTAGAGACTTTTCCGACACCTCTACTACTCATGAGACCTACCTGGCAGAGGACTTCTTTTTTTGTTTGCAACGCTGGAAATCAAATCTAGGATGTTCTATCACTAAGCTACATCCCCAGCCCGTTTGATTTTTTAAGACAGGGTCTTATGAAGTTGACCAGGCTGGCCTTGAACTTGCTATCTTCCTTCCTGCCTTAGCTCCTGAAGAGCTAAGATTATATGGTTTTCTTTTTTTTTTTTTTTTCTTGCCAGGCAGGCGCTTAAGCCACTGAGCTAAATCCCTGGCCCGATTATATGGTTTTCTAAGCATGTGCCACCACATCCAGTTCAGAGAGTTTCTTGTTACTCTCATGTCATCAGCGAGAGACCAGGATCCCGAAGACATGAACAGTGGTGGAACTGCTGTATAGGAATTACATACTATGTCTAAGGCCCTGTTCAAACATTTTATGTACATTTTTCTCAAAGCAGTATGCTAGGTCTGCCTGGCCACAAATTGTTCAGTTTTGCCTTTCTGAAGACCCTGCCAAGTTAGTGGGGTAGACAAAACATATTGGATGGTAGAGATCTGGAGCTATGGATCGGGTAGGAACTGAGAGTGGGAGATGAGGACAGCGGAGCAGTGTTCTAGTGCTGTGCTTAGCACAGTGCAGGGGGTGCTGTGGGTCTGGAACAGGGGCAGGGTGGTCAGGTGAGGGGGAAAGGACAGCAGGCCTGAACGTGTGCACAGTTTTGTCGCATCAGCAAATAGTTTCTGAGCAACTGCTGTGTGCCAGGCACTGTGACAGGTGCCATGGGCACAACTAAGGTGAGCTAGTTGTTCCTCCCTGGAACTGGGTCTAATGAAACAAGAATGGGAAGGTAAATAGGGGCTCTAGGACCTTGAGAAGTTTTCCACTGTCACCTCTAGGCCATGAGGAATATGTTACATTCTTTGGCGGGTGAATGACCTAGGGAAACTGTGCTTGTTTTTAGGAAGACTGATCTGGTGACAGTCTTCTATCTTGGACCTTAAATTTAAAAAAAATTTTTGTTGTTGTTGTTGTTTTTCATCCTTCCTATTCGAGGTGACCCCTTTTCTAATTTAGTCTAACTGTACTCTGTTCAAAATATCAAGTCCCTTCTGCTTCAAATCAAGTTATACCAGCTAACACTTTCCAAATGTCTACCCTGATTTTGCTTCTCCTGCCTTAACAGTTAGAAAAGTTCCCCTGCCATACAGCCAAGTAAGAATTTTACCTCACAGGGCCTGCTTGTCCTTAGAAAATGGCCCTTTCTTATTACGTGGGCCAGGCCTTAGCATCTGTTTGTTTCATTTTTCTTTCCACTGATGTCAGGATGCGTGTGTGTGTCTGTGTGTGTGTGTGTGTGTGTAAATTGAAGTTTATGCTGGTTGGCAAACTTCCCCAAAGTTGAGTCACCTTGTTTACACCACTGCGGAGGCCTGTGAATGATTGAGCTCTTCCTGAATTGCTAGGTAGCAAGCCTGACCTTAAGTTTGAGGCTTTTCCCCAGGAGTGTTGACACTGGTGTTTTTGTTGTTGTTTTTATATAGTTATCATGAAGTAGGCTTTATGCTGTACAAAGCTATTTTTTCTGAAACATTATTTCATATTAGGAAATCAAATCAAAGTAACTTCAATAGTTACATAGAAATGTAATATACAGAGTAGAATAAATATAACATACTTCCCTTTTCTTTCTCCTCATGCTATTAGTAACATTTACCGGATGCTTTTTAATTTGCTGGGTCTGGTTGTCCTAGGAACTTCTTATGACTTAATCTCATTTTGTCCTCATATCCTACCAAGAAATACTCCATATTAAATGAAGAACATGCGGCACAAAGAGTTTAAATAGAGATTACCAAGCCTGTAAGAGATTGAACCAGGATTGAAACCCAGTCCAGCTCTAGGGCCTTAGCAGCTCTTACCATTTTCATAATAAGGTCAAGGGTACCTGGGATCTCTGCCCACATCCTGTCCATGAGTCCATCTGTGTTGATCATCAAGTGCAGTTTGTAAGATTTGGGTAGAGATCTAAAAGCAGAACAGGTGGAATGACATGCTTTCCTGGAACATCCCTCAGAGAGTGCAAATGTGGTGTGTAATTGCATCTGCCAAGCTGACCTCTAGGTTTTGCCGTGCTTGGTTAGGGGGTGGCCCAGAGACACAGGGTTGCCATGAGGCTTGAGTTCTGAAGAACTGACTTCAACTCTCCAGAGACAGAGCTGGGTGTCAGCAAACGAGTGTCAGGTTACGGGGTAGAGAGGACAGACTTTTAAAGTCATCCAGTAGCACCTGGCATGAATAGCTCCTCTTTCCAGAGAGAATGAGTATGGGGCGGAGAAGTATGATGAAATAAACTGTCATATTAAAATATAAACGCCGTAGACATCCTGATTCTGGGATATGTGTAGCTGCTGTCATTTCCAAATGAGCAGACTAAAAAAGTCTATCTTCCACTGAGCTATCATTTAGTCTGTAGATTTTCGTAGACTGCTATGGAGCTACCATTTAGGGTAATCTATCAAAGCAAATTTATTGTGGAGTCTTAAGGGTCAGATTTAAAGAAACTAGAATGTGTGTGTGCATAGAATGTGTGTGAGAATCAAGATTTCAAGTTTTATTTATATCGTTCCCATTAAACTCTGTAACTGTGGCATGTCTATCACTTGGGCTCTCAAATTACCCACTTGTGAAGTGGAGATGGTTCTGACTTTAGAGGAATGTAGTGTGTGGAAGGTGTCTTGAGATTTCTGGCTGAAGGCAGCCTGGAGCACTGATAGCTACACTCGCTATACTTGCTAACCTTTCTTTCTTTCTTTCTTTCTTTCTTTCTTTCTTTCTTTCTTTCTTTCTTTCTTTTTTGGTACCAGGGATTGAACTCATGACCTCATGCTTGCCAGGCAGGCGCTAAAGTCACTGAGCTAAATCCCCAGCCCCGCTTGCTAACCTTTCAAGTTGGTTATTTCTGCAGCTGCTAATACTTGTAGATAGAGGGAATATACATAGCTTTTTATTTGTTTTGGTTATTTTATTCATTGTGTATTTACTTATACTTTTTTTTTTTTTAACTTTTGAGACACTGTCTCTTGAAGTTAAAGCCGCTCTTAAACACACTATGTAGCCCAGGCTGGCTTTGAACTTCTGGTCATCCTCCCACCTTAGCCTCCCAAGTGCTGGGGATTACAGGCTTACACCACCACACAGGGCAGTT
>PVJX010040896.1:0-14945 GCA_004027295.1 Dolichotis patagonum | reverse complement strand
GTTTTGATGTTTAGCACAACCTGGCTGGGCCATTATTTCTCCCTGGCACTAATGACCGATTTCTGGCTTATTTTGTTTTAGCAGAGACATGCCCCCTCTAACCTGTATAGTTGTTTAAAACTGCTTTATTCTAGCTAAGTGTGGTGGTGCATAACTATAATCCCAGCACTTGAAAAGCTGAGGAAGAAGTATTGCTAACAGTTCAAGGCCAATCTGAACTGACATCTTAAAAAAAAAAACAACAACAACAGCAACAAAAAAGACAAAAGAATTACTAGCTTATTGTTATAGCTCTAAGGTAGCATACTGTACAATGCCCTAGTTATGCAGCTCCTTTCTGATTCTCCATAGGCACTTCTTGACACCAAAGGTGCTATTCAGCCCATAAACTCTGTAGTGCCCTGGTATCATTGCATTCGCCAGAATTTTGGCTGTAGTGTTGAAGAATTCACTTTTAGGCACCACAGGATGGTTGTTGGACAGAGCATGTCATGGACCATGAATTAGCTGGTTCTTCTGTGAGTGGTAAGCAGGGAACTGCTTGGATTGATTTTTTAGTTCCTTTCATCACAGGTCTGCCTTCTCCTGCAGTGAACTAAGCTAGTTCTCCTCTTCTGATTTTTTTTCTTTCCCGCAGTGAGTGGCATGAATTAGGAGCTGAATGGACTAGAGTCTTCTTCCTTCCCTCTTTAGCCAGTGCTCTGTTTAATTTCAGTTATGCTCTGACAGGCATGGGTAGAGGAAGGCTTCTGCCTTTGTCATGTGATCCGATACTTGAGTTAATTTAGCCCCATGGAAGGCGTGGTTTGGCTAGTCCAGCACCCAGGTTTCACGGACTTCTTAACAGCCTTCTCAGTCTCTGTTCCCTTCCCTCTGTGATAATCTTGACCTCCAGCTTTATCTTTTCATTCTGTGAGGCTTTAGATGAGTACAGTATGCTGCACTCTCTGGCTGTGCCTCTTTTCCCAGGCTCTTCACCTGAGATTTTTCTCAACACTCCACAAAGCAGCAATACCCTGCCTGTGAACTCATGTGACGCCTTGGACTCTAGGGATTTAGCAGCTTTTGCTTGGATATAAAGGTCTCATGTGCAGGGTCTGAACAATGGACAGTGGCAGGGATATTCTGCAGACAGAGAAGCACAGGTGTCATGATGGGAAATGGCATATTGTGTTCCTACTCATGTTACTTTTCTTCCCAGGGCCACATCAGTGGAGACCACTGCTTGCATCTGCAACTCCCTGAACCATGGAAGTCTCAATGCTTAGGCCTGGGTCCCTAAGCATGACTGTGTCATTGCTTTTGATTTTCACAAAGGCCTGCTGGTGATTTCTCAGTCACCCTCTCTGAGTGATTCTCTGGAAGTCAGTTACTCTGGGTCCCCAGTCCATGAATATCTTCCTCACTGCAGCCCCTCTCCTAATGAGGAGTGTGGGTAAGCTGGAGCCAATCACAGTAGACATACTCTTTCAAGTGCATTAGATTCCTTCCAAGGGTGATGTGCTCACAAGTGGCCCTGGCATGTAAGGAGTGCTGGGTGTCAGAGTGGCCCAGCTTCCTTTTGTGCACTCCCATAATCCTGGGCTTGATTTGGTGGATTAGCCCTGCGGGTTTCCTAGTTTTCTTTGCTGCAATTGCATAAAAGTATACCTTTTCTTTAGCACTTATTTTTGCCTTCTTTGTCAGAAGTCAAATGGATTTAGGTGAATGAGTTTGTTTCTATGTCTTCTGTTTTATTTTATTTGGCTACATGTCTGTTTTGGTGAAAGTATTTTGTTTTTGTTACTTGGCTTTATAGGGTAGTTCTAAATTTGGTATTGTGTTACCTGGAGTGTTGCTTTTTTCTTCTTAGGTTTGAAGACACTATTCTGAGTCTTTTATGTTTGTCTAAAATGCTAGGATTGGATTTTCTAGTTTGGTGAGGAATGTTGTTATTATTTTAGCAGGGAGTACACAGAATCTTTAGATTAGTTTTGGTAATGTGGCCATTTTGACATATTTCTGCCAGTACATGAACAAGGGAGAAATTTCCATTTTCTAGTGTCTTCTACAATATTTATTCAGTGCTCTGTATTTGTCATTACAAATGTCTTGCACCTTGTTTGATAGGTTGCTTCCTAGTTGTTTTTTGGAAACTTTGTGAGTGGAATCATTTTTGTTTCTTTCTTGGTGGTTCATTGCGATACAGAAGACAGATATTGATTTTTTGGTGCAATTCTGTATCTTACCACTTCATTGCATTTATTACACTTAACTGTTTCCTGGTAGAATTTTTAAAGCCTTTTATAAAGAATCATTTCTCCAGTAAATTGAGAGAATTTAAATTTTTCCTTTATTATTTGTATACTTTTTATTTCTTTTGCTTGCTGTATTATATAGTTTAAACTTTGGAATACTATATTGAACAGGAGTGACAAGTGGAGAAAACTGTCTTATTCATAATTTGGAGAATGTACTTTCAGTTTTTGCCATTTCATCATGATGGCATTTGCATTTTTCACACAAAATTACTTATAACATAATTTCTACAAGTTTTTTTCATGATAAAGGAATGTTAAATATTTTGAAAGTCATTTTCTACATGTAATGAGATAATCATGTGTTTTTTGTCATTGGTTTTATTCATGAGAACTATTACATTTATTCATTTAAATGGGTTGAAACATCATTGAATCTACTTGTGGCACATGCTTGACCGTGTTGTATGATTTTTAAGGTGGTTAATTTTGTTTTCAGGAATATTATTGATGATATTTGCATCCATATTCAGCATGGATATTGCTCAACAGTTTTCTTTATCTGTAGTCTTTTTCACTTTTGGTATCAGGATAATGCTTCATAGATGCAGATTAATTACTTCATAGAAATAGCTTAGAAGTAGTCCTTCCTTTTTGGTTTTTGAGAATATTTGAAAAGCTTGGTCATATAACATGGTCCAGCTTGTACCACCAATTGATGCAATGATGTTTCAACCCATTTAAATCAATAAACGTTATATTCCTCATTAATAAAACCAAGGCAAATGCCACATGATTATCTTATTATATGTAGAAAATGACTTTGAAAGTATTTAGCATTCTTTACTCATGAAAAACCCTTTAGAAAATATCTTATACAACTTTCCAAAAATAATAAAAATTCTATGAGAAAAATGCAAATTCCATCATATTGTAATGGGAAAAACTGAAAGCATATTCCCCAAAATTATGAATGAGACAATTCTCTTCACTTGTCACTCCTGTTCCATATAGTATTTCAAATTTTAAATCATATAATTGAGCAAGAAAAAGAAATAACATGTATACTAATAAGAAAGGAAGAATTCAACTTCTCTCTATTTCCTGATGATATGATTTTTTTTATTTTAAAGAGAATAAAACAAAAGAGTACAGAACAAGACGTATCAGAATAGAATGATGTAAGCAACACAGTACTTTACAACGAGACAACTGGATAATAACAGTAGCTACTATAATGTCTCGTTCTTTGTAATAGTTGAGCATGTCTTCACATACAATAATATCAAACATGACAAAGCAATATAAACCCATTGAAGAGGATGAAAGAATTACAGAGCATTCTGAACCAAATAACAGAAAATGAACAATGGCTACTATAATATCTCATTTTCCATTAAAAATTTTTATACTATCACATATATTAAAATCCGATAAGACACAACAGGATAGAACCAATCAACAATGGCTGCCATAATGTTTTCTTCAAAGTAGCTGATCATAACATCACAGATAATAAAATCAAATAAAACTAAACAAAAAGATTCCAACCAATGAATGAAAACATTATAAGGCTTCAAAGCAATGTAATGGGGAGCCATGATTGCCATAAAATCTTATGTACTCATCATTTTTTTGACTAGGGAGACAGAATGGTATTTATACATAGGAGTTTTGATTTATTTCACTTATAAGTATGGTCTTGAGTTCCTTCCATTTATTTATAAATATCTCAATGTGATAATTCTTTTTAGGTGAGTAGTACTCCATTGTAAGAAATACCACATCTTTTTTATTCATTCCTCAGTTGATGGGCATTCAGATTGTTTCCAAGATCTGGGTATTACAAATTTTGCAGCTATAAACATGGTTGCACAAATATCACCATGGTATGATGTTTTCAGTTCTTCTGGGCATATGCCTGGAAGTGGAATAGCTGGGCCAAATGGGAATTCCAATCCCAGATTCTTTTTTTTTAAATCAGTTTCGGGGATTGAACTCATGACCAAACACTTGCAAGGCAGGCAATTATGCCACTGAGCTAAATCCCCAGTTGAATCCCAGGCTTTTTGAGACATTTCCAGAGTGGCCTACACAATGGTTGCATTAGTCTACAATATCAGCAAGAGTGCAGATGAATTCCTTTTGCCCACAGCCTCTCCAGTGTCTGTGGTTGGTAGTTTGCTTTATCCTGACCATTCTTTCTGGAGTGAGATGAAATCTCAGTGTGGTTTTAAATTGCATTTCCCTAATGACAAATGATTCTGAACATTTTTCATGTATTTATTTCCCATTTGTATTTCTTCAACTGAGAATTGCATATTCATCCAGATTCCCATTTTTAGATTTGGTCTTTGAATTCTGGGTGTCTGACTTTTTTAAAAAATTCCTTATGTGTTCTAGATAGAAGTCCTTTATCTGAGGGACAGTTAACTAAGATTTTTTTTCCAAATTTGTGAGTTTTCCTTGCACTCTGCTGGTGATTTCTTTCAACATGCATAAGCTCCTTAATAAGACATGATCCTAGTTATTCACTCTGCCACTTTATTCTTGTTCATGAATTCAATACCTACCCCTATGTCTTCAAGATTTTTACCTACTTTGTCTTCCAAAAGATTTAGTGTTTCTGTTTTAATATTTAGGTCTTTGATCCATTCAGACTTTAGTTTCATACATGGTGATAGGCATGGGTCTAGTTTTAGTTTTCAGCATATGGAAAGCCAATTTTTACAGCACCATTTGTTCAAGAGACTATTGTTCTTCCGGTTAATGTGTTTGGCCCTTTTATCAAAGATAAGGTGATTGAGTGTGTTTGTAGTTGTAGTTGTATTTTCTAATCTATTCCATTGATCTTCAGATCTGTTTTTATTCCAGTACCATGTTGATTTTATGACAATACATTTGTAGTATAGCTTCAAGTCAGAGATTGTGATTTCTCCTGCCTTGCCTTTGCTGGCCATTATTTCTGGGTTGAGATGCCTCCTGCCTTACCTTTGCTGCTTAGAATTGTCCTTGACATTCTAGGTCTCTTCTGGGACCAGATGAATTTTAGGAGTGATTTCTCTAGATCTATGAGGTATGCTAGTGATATCTAGGAGGTATTTTGATTAGGATTGCATTGAATATGTATAACAACTTTTGGAATGTGGCCTTTTCACAATATTTATTCTTCATATCCATGAACAATGGATGTCATTCCATTTTTGAAGTCCTATATAATTTTTTCTGAATAGATCTTTTACTTCTTTCATTAGATTATTCCTAAGTATTTCATTTTTTTGGATGTCATTGTGAAGGTTGTGGCTTCTCTTATTTCTTTCTCAGTGATTTTGCTGTGAGTGTATAGGAATGCTATTGAATTTTACTATTAACTTTGTATCCAGCCACATGTTTGAATTTATTCATTATATCTAGGAGTCTTTCAATGGAGTTTTTGGGGTATTCTATGTAGAGTATCATGTCATCTGCAAATAATGATAATTTAACTTCCTGTCTTTTCTCCTTCTATTTCTCTGTCTTGTGTAATTTCTCTGGCTAGGTGACCCAGGGAAAGTTGGAGACCTAGGCTACTGGCGTTTGAGTTACTGGGGAGCTACCAGAGTTGCTGGACTGGGCCCAGAAGATTTCATGGCCTCAGTCAACCATGCCCAATGGCCTCTTTCAGTTCAGGAGGCAGAGACCATGCATGAGGACTCTGGGCTCACTTGGGCTGGCACGGGTAGAGCTTAAGACCAGCACTGCCAGTGGTTGAGTTCATATCTACCCCCCTAAGACAGGGGATTGTGCCCTGGGGGTTCTACCAGCCCCAGATCTCCACACCCAGATTCTGCCTCTCAATTTAAGGAGCCAAGTGCCTGCAGGGGAGATGAGACTGTTCCAGGATGAGGGTGCAGGAGGTGATTCTCCACACACCAAGAGGAAGCTTTGGGACACCACTCAAACCAAGGAAATAAAGAAAAATGACATGGCAGGCTCAAACCTCCAGCCCATCCCAAGAAAACCTAAGAGCCATCTACACAGAAGAAAATAGAAGCCATATACCTCAAATGTCAAAAATGATATCAATTGAAATAAAGAAGCAACTAAGGAAAGCTTTGGAGAAATTCAAATCAGAAATATTTGCTCATGTAAAAGAAGAAATGATAAAAGTAATGAAAGAAATAGTGAACACATCTAGTGAAGACACCACAAAAATATTAGAGGAACAAAGCAAACAGATAGAATCCCTGAATGAACACTATAAGAAACAAAAAGAATACATAAAGCAGATTAAAATAGGTATACAGGAAATCAAAAGTTCTATTGAAAGCTGCCAAAACCGCCTCAATGAAAGTGAAGATAGAATTTCAGACCTCGAAGATAAGATCACAGCTAGTGAACAGGAAAGGAAAGATCTTTGAAAAATAACAAGGAATCAGGAAATAACAACTCAACAGCTGCAAGATAATAAGATTAATAGGGATAAAGGAAAAAGAGGGGGACAGATCAAATAATATCAAGAGGATATTTACAGAAGTAATAGCTGAAAACTTCCTAAACATGAGAAACAAAACTGACATTTGGATTAGTGAAGCATATAGAACTCCATAGCCATAATCAAAATACAGCTACACCCAGATACATAATAATCACCATCACAGAAGTCCACCATAAGAACAGAATACTAATTGCTCTGGCTAGTTTTTCCAGTACTACGTTGAATAGGAGTGCTGTTAAGGGACTTCCCTGTCTTGTGCCTGATTTTAACAAAAAGACTTTCAGTTTTTGGCCATTTAATATGATGCTGGTTGTTGGCTTGTCATAGATGGTCTTTATCATATTGAGGTAAAGATCATCTGTTCCAATTTTCTGTAAAGTTCTTATCATGAAGGAGTGTTGGACCTTATCAAAAACTTTTTCTGCATCTATAGAAATGATCACTTGATTCTTATTTTTGAATGTATTTATATGGTGTATTGTATTTGTTGGTTTAGGAACATTGAAACATCCCTGCATTCTTGGGATGAATCTCATTTGGTTGTGGAGTCTAATCTTCTTGAAGATTTGCTGCATCATGTCCACTAATATTTTACTAAGAATTTTTCCACATATGTTCATTAGGGAAATGGGCCTTTAGTTCTCTTTTGTATTTGGGTCTTTCTCAGGTTTTGGTACTAGAGTAATATTTGCTTCCAGGAATTACTTAGGAAAAATTATTTCTCTTTCAGTTTCATTTCAGAGTTTGAGGAATTTTGCCATGAAGGTTTTTTTTTTTTAATTTCTTGTCAAATTCAGCAGTGAATCTATCTGGGCTTGAGCTCTTTTTGGTTGGCAACAACTTAATTACATTTTCAGTTTCATTAAAGGAAATTGGGCTATTTCAGAGTTTTACATCTTCCTAACCCAGTTTTGGTATTTCATATACTTCTAGCAAGCTGTCCCTTTCTTCTGTGCTATCAAAACTATGAGAGCAGATGTTCTCCAAATAGGTATTGAAGATCTTCTGTATTTCCAAAGAGTCTGCAATGATTTCACCCTTTTCATTCCTTATTACATGAATTTGAGTTTTTTCTTTCCTTTTTAAATAAGATTAGTGAGATATAATTATCAGTTTTATTCTTTCAAAGAGCCAACTCTTTGATTCATTGATTTTTTGTAATGTTTTGTTAGTCTCTGTTGCATTAATTTCCACTCTGATATTTATAATTTCCTCCCTTCTCTTTGCTCTGGGCTTGAATTATTCCTCTTTTTCTAGATGTTTGAGATATAGCATCAGGTTATTTATTTGTGTTTGTTGTTTTCCTGATGTTGGAATTCATTGTAATAAATTTTCCTCTGAAGACTGCTTTCATTGCATCCCACAGATTCTAGAAATTTGTATTTGTATTTTCCCTTGCTTGTGGATATTGTTTAATTTCTTCTTTAATTTCCTGAGTTACCACTGATTGCTCAAAGGTACATTATTCAATGTAGATGTGTTTGTGACATGTTTGTGGTTTCTTTTATCATTAATTTCTAGTTTCATGGCACTATAATTCAATACATTCATGGGATAATTTCAATTCTTTTGCATTTCCTTAAGTATCTTCTGTGGTCTACTATATGGTCTATTTTAGATAATGTTCCATGTACTGCTAAGAAAACTGTATATTCTGATGTTTTTGGATGGAACACTCTGTATACATCTATCAAATCCATTTGTTCACAGGTGTCATTCAGTTCTGTTATTTCTTTGCTGATTTTTTGTCTGGTTGATCTGTCCCTTTGTGTCAATGGCATGTTAAGGGCTCCTGTTACAACTGCATTATTGCTTATTTGATTTTTCATTTCTGTTATACTTGTTTTGTATAGCTGTGTGGTCTGGAATTTGCTGCATATATGTTTAAGATTTTTATCTCTTCCTCTTGAAGTTTTCCCCTAACTAGTATGTAGTGACTTTCTTTATCTCTTCAGATCATTCTTGGTTTGAAGTTCACATTGTCTGAAAATAGAATAGCTACCCCTGCTTTTTCTGGGTTCCAGGTGCTTGAAGTACTGTTTTCCACCCTTTGAATTTCAGTCTATGTGTTTCTTTTTGGGTGAGATGGGTTTCTTGTAGACAACATATGGTTGGATGTTGTTTCTTGATCCATCCTGCCTGTCTGGTTCTTTTAATTGGTGAATTGAGACAGATTACATTAATGGTTATAAGTGTTATATATTTTTTTAATATGTTATCGTTCCACCATTGATTCTTTACCTTTCCACTCTGTTTGTCTGCCTTGATTAATTATTGTTTTGTATATCTATCTAGAATGTCTTTCAGTATTCTTTGTAGGGTTCATTTGGTGATCATAAAGTTCTTCAGCTGTTCTGTACCATAGAAGTATCTTATTTCTCCATCCATTTTGAAAGACAGTTTTGCAGGGCACATCATTCTGAGTTGGAAATTATTGTCCTTATCATATGAAATACTTCACTCCAGGCTCTTCTTGACTTCATTGTTTCTGTTGAGAAGCCTACTGTTATTCTGATAGGTTTTCCTTTATAGGTGATCTGTCTTTTCTCTCTAACAGTTTTTAATATTCTGTTCTTATGTTGGATTTCTGGGATGGTGATTATTATATGTCTGGGTATAGTTTTATTTTTTATGACTATTTTGGGTTCTGTATTCTTCAGTGATCCATATGTCAGTTTCCATTCTGCTGTTTGGGAAATTTTCAGCTATTACTTCTATAAATAGTCTCTTGATATCATTTATTTTGTCACCTTATTTTTCATTTATCCCTATCAATCTTATTTTGTTTTTATTTGCGTCATCTTGCAACTCTTCAATTCTTATTTCCTGATTTCATGTTATTTTTAAAAGACCTTTCCTTTCCTTTCCTGTACACTAGCTGCAATCATGTCTTCAAGGTCTCAAATTTTATCTTCACTTTCATTGAGGCAGTTTTGCTAACTTTCAATGTAGTTTTTGATTTCCTGTATATCTCTTTGAATCTGCTTCATGTATTATGTTTTTATCTTATATTGTTTATATAGGGTTTCCATCTCTTTGCATTGTTCCTCTAATTTTTTTAACTGTGTCTTCTTCAGATGTGTTCAGCAGTTGTTTAATTTATTTTATCATTTAAGCTTTTACATGAGATATTATTTCTGATTTGAGTTATTTTATAGCTCCCTGGAGTTGTTTCTTTATTTCTGTTTATATCATTTAAGACATATCAAGTTAATGGCTTCTATTTTCTTCTATATACATGACTCCTGGATTCTGTTGGGTTGGGCTGGAGGTTTGAGATTTCATTTTGGTCTTTCATCTTGTCATTTTCCTGTATTTCTGGATTTTGAGCAATGTTCCAAAGCTTCCCCTATGTGTGTTGGAAATCAGCTCATATGCCCTTGGCTCCTGGAATTCACATGACCTCAGCTCCCTGGATTGGAAGAAGGTCATTACCTGTGGTCCAGTCAGGCCAATGGAAATTCTGGTGCCACTTCTGTGATTTTGGTAAGCTAGGGGAACTCCCAACTGCTGGGAACAATGATTTCAAGCTCTCCACAAGCCAGCCCAGATGCATGGTAACTCACCTTGCCCATGATAACATTATTAGTGCTGGTTCAGACTCTGGCTTGACCCATATAACTGGAACCAGAGTGACCCTTATGCCTTATTTTAATATGATACAGATCTTTGGAAAATTCCTAAGGATTTGCTCTTCAGTGTCTCCATCTACAGGAAGGAGTAGTGTGCTGACCATGAGACAAGAAAATTTCCTTATTCACACTAGACCCTTAGCAGGAAGTTGGCCATAGACAAGTCATATCTGAAATGTTTAGTGGATTACAGCTAGTGAGAAGGCAGAGGGCTGTGTGATTCTGCATTTGCAATCAGAAATTCTAATCATTACACAGATTTGAAAGGAGTTTCCCACTTGAAAGTAGGGCTCCTTCATCTCCCTGATGCAATAGAGAGAGTCAAAGATTAGGAGCCCATGGAGGTGCAATAGGGCAAAATGGATCTCTGAAACTGACCAACACAGGAAATAAAAACTACTTCAATATACACACTGTATGTATCAAGTAAAAATGACATCTTCTTTTATCATATCTGCACAGGTAAAATCTTCACAGTATGCACATCCTCTTGCTGTGCTTTGTGAATCCAAATATGGACACATTGCCACTGTGAGGATTTAAGGAGGAAGTCATCACACCTATTCTAGAGAATTACAGAATTTAAAAATTGGCTGAGGAGAAAACCTGCAGGTAGCAGTGAATTGGAGCATTCTTTATATGTGTTAATACTGAGGCAGAAAAAAACCATATCCATTCCTAAGTTAAGAACAGAATGCAATTTGAGAGAAGGAGCAGAGAGGAAGGAATGCCTGTGTGACAACATGAATGAGGTCAAAAATTTGAATAAAATTCTAGTGGGTCTGGTTTGCAAATCCAGACAGAATAATGGCACTGTGTTTAACAACATAAGGCATATCTAATTTTAAAGAACTCTATTCCAATTTTTGTTTGTCCATTCACACAGAGTGACATTTATTTTCTGTATGGAGCAGTTGTGATTGAAATAGCTATAAAAATTCTCATGTTACCTTTTTTCTTTTAAGTAGTATTTTTCTTTAATATTTTTTGATTCTGCTTGAAATAATATTTAAACATATCAAAATTACACTTACTTTGGGATATCATGTGATGTGAAAATATATGTGGGAACTATATAAGGCTTAAGAAGAGTTGAATTGTTTACTTCCTTGAGAATGATATTTTATGATATCATTAAATTTCTCTCTGCTAGATTTTTGTAATAAATAGTACAGCACTGTTAGCTGCAGGCACCCTTCTGCTCAGGAGAACCCCCAAAGGCCTAGCTCCTATGGGACTGCCCACAGCACCCACTGATGAGCTTCTCCCACTCTTCTTCCTCCATCTCTCTGTCTCATAGTTACCTAGGGCCTCTGGGTCTCATGGCTGTGCTTAATTATATTGACTTGCTATGCATCAGCTGTCTCAGTGTCTTCAATTTAGGTTTAACATCTTGGGATCCCACTAACAGAGGGTGGTAACTGTGCTGCTCAGCACATCACTAGCTGGAAGGACATGGCCCTGAGACCTACTTTCACAAACGAGGCTCCACTCTCTAACAGGTCATTCAGCTGAGGCCTCATTAATGGAGAAACCCTTTTAACCTGTTCATGTCTTCCTAAACCTATCACTGCTGTAGGCCTCACATTTTTAAATTGCTGCCTTGGGAGTCAGGTGCAGGTGTGAGTTAAAGGACTCATTTGAAGTCCAAACACTTGCTCCAGAGCAAAGATGGATAACATTTTAGAGAGGAGTGCCCAAAATGCAACCCAAAATACTTCTTCACATCAAACTGTCAGTACTACCACTAAACCTTAATACTGAAGTTTTAGTTTAGGAAAAGTATTCATGCACTCAATTCACTTCATTTAAAGAAAAATAAATACCACATATACCATATGTTCATCAACTTTGCCTAGGATTTTTGCAGCTCACTTGTCCAGCTTTATACCTAAGAGCTGAATAAAGTTCCATTTTGTGGGGATTTGAATTATGCTGCTCTCTGGATTTGGAAGACAGATTGTGTCCTACCTGTAATTCATCTGGCCTGGGTACCAGGAACTATTCTTGATGCACTTTTAAAGAAGATTTAATATTATGTGTACATATTTGTAGTTTATATAGCTCAAAAATGTCTTCTGATTATCATGTGCCTGCTACAAAGAAAATCATAACAATTACACTAAGTATGGGGGTGCATTTGATTTTTTTTAAATTAAGGTATATACCAGTAGCAAATGCAAAATCAACAGAGAAAAAGAGACTGTTATAAAATGAATTAAATGTGCATGCTCAGAATTATGAAAATCGGCTTAGGGAGGGAAATCTGAATACATGAACCTGGAGTATCTGTTGTTACATGTTCTCCATTATTTAACTGATTTAAATGAGTATGGCGAGAGAGGGGGGGATAGAGAGGTGGGAAGTAGTGTTTTCATTGTACCATGTTGTATTTTATGAATTCCTAACTTCTAGGGCCCAAGAGGAATGTGCAGGCCCAAGTGCTGCTTGTGCCCTTGGGTAGAAATAGTTCAATGAAACCCATGGGCTCTGTGTTTAGTTCCACCAGCTCTCCCCTCTCCCCTCCTAACTGACTCTGAATGGGACTGGGGCTGAGCTTGGGAATCAGGCATTCTTACATTGCTAAGGTGACCACTGGGCTGTGTTTTCTCAGATTATATATGATTATATATATATATATATATATATATATATATATATATATATATGTCATGGTTTTAATTTCCTACTCTGAAAACTTTATTTCGGCATTTGACAACATCTCATTATCAGAATAAAACTAGCAAATTCTTTTTTAGATGATGTTCATTGGACTTTTTTTGTCTATTAGAGACATGGTCTCACTATGCAGTTCAGGCTGGCTTTGGGCTCACTTTGTAGCCCAGGCTGGCCTCACATTTGCAAGCGATTCTCCTGCCTCAGCCTCACAAGTGCTGGGATTACAGGAATAAACCACCACACCTGGTTAATTTGACATTTAAAAGAAATCTCATTTCACAAGATTTTTAATTTTCCTTGTGATGCCAACGGACACTCATTAAGTTAAATTCCCAAATAGAAGATGAATGCAGTAAGTACACATGTATGTACATATGCAATTAATTTTAAGCAAAATTGTTTACTTGACATCAAAATTCACCTGATGGCTATGTATCACAGGGTCTCCTAAGGTCACAGGATGTTAAAAGAGAAAGAAAATCCTAGAAGCCAAGTGAAAGGCCTCACATGCAAGTTTCCTTTCTTGCACTTGTGCCTGGTGGCCTGTTTTTCCCCCCAGGTAAAGAGTGCTGCCTTCTGGTTCTGAGTAGGGAAAGTTTCTGTATGGGCTCACATTGATGTCCCCTCTCTGTGTGTCTGCAGCACTGTGATACAGAGCTGTGTCCTCAAATCTTAGGCCACTCATTTGCAGATACATTCCCATTTTCCAGTTTTTCATCACAGATGGCTCTTCCTTTCCTTCCAAATATTCTAGTCTATCATTTTCACCTGAAAAATATTCCAAAATTATTTTACCATTTATTTTTATCCAACATTCTTTATAAATTTTATTTGTTTATTTATGTATGGATGTATAAATTTTTATGGTATGAGCAACCAAACTCATGACCTTGCATTTGCCAAGCAATCTCTTACATCACTGAGCTAAACTGCTGGCCCATAAATAAATAAATAAATAATAATAATAATAATAATAATAATAATAATGTAACTCAATAAACTCCATAAATAACAATGTATATTATATTCAGGCAGCAGAACAGCAAATTATAATTGATTATCCTGTGCAATTTATATGGAATTATAAAACCATTTTGAGATTGTATGTATGTGGAAATAGCAACATTAGTATTGAAGGAGAGGTGGAAGTGGAAAGGAAAAAAGCAAGATTTTAAAAGCACAGAAAAGTAGCATGATAAAGAAGAGAAAAGGTGAGATAAAGGATTAAGAAATAAAAAATAGATTTCAAAAAATGTAACTGAAAAGAAAAAAAAATAAAAGAAAAAGAAATTCCTAGACTCCTGAAAAGAGAAATGGAAATGGGTCAAAAATTTTCTTTCTTTGAACCAGTAGTTTTTTTCCCCTAGGGTTTGCATGACTGAAATTCATGAGTTATGTGGCTACACACTCAGTAACTACAAGATCTGTTGTCCTTTTGCACTCACATGTTTTCAGTGTGAAAGCTGATTTCTTGTCTGCTTTTCCTGCTAGATGTAGTCAGCCAGTAATGAATTTTCAACAAGGGTGACTTTCCCAATCCAAACATCTTAGCTGATTCCTGTTCTCACAGCAGTCAGGATTCTGAGGTAGGATGATCCCAGTGAGTTCAAGGCCAGCCTGGGCTACATAGGGATCAAAGCAGCCTAAACTGTGTAGTGAGGCTGTGTCTCAAAAATTAGTATGGCATAAGGCTGAATAAAACATAATTAGACAGAAGGACAGATACTTCAGGTGGTCTCTTCAATTTGGAAGATAAAGTAGCTGATCTCACAGAAAAATGGAGAAAATTATTGACACAGTATATATGGGGCCAACACAGAATTTGGGGATTGATCCCAAGGGGCTGACTCATGAAGGACAGAGGGAATGACTCCTGCTGTTCTTTCATACATAAAGGTGGTGACAGGTTATAATATTGGG
>PVJX010040895.1:0-14941 GCA_004027295.1 Dolichotis patagonum | reverse complement strand
TCATCATGTTTTTGGTTCCCTCCATACAAGTGTGTAGTGTAATTCCAAGCCCCTTTTCTTGTTGGTTAGGGTTCTTCTGGAGCATGCAGGCTAGGGGCTTCTGCCATCTGCAGTCCACTATCAGAGCTTGAAGTTCAAGCAAGGGCAGTGTGTGCTGGCTCCTCCCCTCCAGGCCAGTCAACCTGTGCAGGCCTTCACTCTGTTGGTGTGTGCTGTGCTCAGGGAATTAATTTATAGTCAATTACTGGGTCCCAGGCAGAAGAACGGTCCTGTCAAAAGTAATCCCACCAATCTGCTCAGCAAGGTAAACAAACAATTGAAGCCACCTCCTTATGGATTTAGGGCTGTCCTGCCCAAATCCAACATGTTGACCAGTTGGTTTCCCCTTTCCCACAGGAGGGTCTTATTCCCATCTCTTAGCATGTGTTGATGCCTTTCCTGAGAACTGCTGGTCCCCTATACCTCTGACCTCAACGTGGCCGCAGCTTGAATTCACAGTGCCTCTGGGTGGGTCGCATGCAGGGCAGGTTCTGATGCCACGCTCAGGGCCACTCAAGCCAGTCACATTGACACTGTTTGGTCATCAGGTCAGTGTCAGGCAGGAATTCAGGCAGCTCGGCAAGAGTGTTGTGCTCAATGATCTTAGCTTCTCTTATAGTAGCCCTGGGACCTCATATTCGAGTAGTTTCTTTGTCTTCAGTTTCTTCCTGGGTTGAGAGAATCCATCGCCCTCTGGGTCTTTCCAGGGTGTTTTATTCTGGAAGTTGAGCTGTCTGTCTCAGATAGTACCCCTATCCTGCTACCTACCAGTCCCCCATCTTTGGAAATGCTCTCAGTGAGTTTTTGTTTGAGTACAGGAATGCTATTGATTTTTGAGCTTTAACTTTATAGGCAGCTACACTGTTGAATTTGTTCATTATCTCTAGTAGTCTTTTAATGGAGTTTTTGTGGTCTTCTGTGTAGAGTATCATGTCATCTGCAAATAATGATAATTTAAATTCTTCCTTTCCTATCTTTATTCCTTTTATTTCTCTCTGCTGTCTGATTTCTCTGGCTAATATTTCCAGCACTATACTGAATAGCAGTGGTGATATTGGACGTCCATGCTTGTTCCTGAATTTAAAGTGAATGCTTCCAGGTTTTGTCAATTTAGCATAATGTTGGCTGTTGGTTTTTCAGAGAAGGCATTCATGAGACTGAGATAGATACCATGTATTCCAAGTTTCTGAAAGTTTTTTATCATGAACGTTTGTTGGATTTTTATCAACAGCTATTTTTGCATCCATTGAGATGACCACATTGTTTTTCTTTTTGGCTCTGTTGATGTGGTGTATTGCATTTATTCATTTGTGTACATTAAAACATTCCTGCATTCCTGTAATGGATCCCACTTGGTCATGATGCATAATCTTGATGATTTGCTGCATTCTATTTGCCAGTATTTTATTGATAATCTTTGCATCAATATTCATTAGTGAGATAGAACTATAGATCTCCTTTTTGGGGGTCTTTCTTTGTTTTTTGTGTCAGAGTAATACTTCTAGAAGTGATTTGGAAGGATTACTTCCTTTTCAATTTAACCAAAGATATATGTAGTATTGGCATCAGATCTTCTCTAAATTTCTTGCAGAATTCAGCCATGAATCCTTGAGGACTTGGGTTTTTTGTTGGCTAGTTTTTAATTAAGTTTTCTATATTGGGTTACTTGAAAGAGCTGTTTCTTCTTGGCTGAGCTTTGGCAGTTCATAGAGGAAATCTGTCCATTTCCTCTATGTGAGAAGAGATTTTCAAAGTAGGTATTCATGATGTTTTGAATTTCCATGGGATCTGTAGTAATTTCCTGTTTTCAGTCCATATTGCATGAATTTGGGTTTTTTCTTTCTTTTTCTTTACGAGGTTAGTTAGAGGTTTGTCACTTTTGTTTATTCTCTCAAAAAAACTAGCTTTTTGATTCATTACTTTTTTGTATTTTTTTAGTTTCAATTGCATTAATTTGTGCTCTAATAATTATAATTTATTCTCTTCTATGAGGTTTGCATTTAACTTGCTATTCTTTTTCTAGAAGCTTGTGATGAAACATTAGTTTGTTTATTTGTACTCATTCTGTTTTCCTGAAATGACAATTTACTGGTATATATTTCCCTCTTAAGACCACTTTCATTGAATCCCACAGATTACAGTGTGTTCTTTCCGCATTTTCATTGAATTGTAGGTATAGCATCATTTCTTCTTTAATTTTATCTGTAGATCAATTGTTTTTCAGAAGGTTGTTTTTCAAATTCCATGTATTTATGCAGGCTTTGCAATTCCTTTTGCCATTAATTTCCAATTGCAATATGCTATGGTCAGATATTATGCATGTGAAATTTTCAATACCTTTGCATTTACTTTAGAATGAGTTATGGGATAATATCTGGTCTAATTTGGAGAATGCCTGCAGCTGAGAAGAATGGTATTATGATGTGGTTGGATAGAATACAGTGTAAACATCTACTAAATCCAATTGCTCACAGGTATGATTCAGTTCTATTACTTCTTTGCTGCCTTTTTTTCTAGTTGATTTATTTCTTTGTAGCCATGGGCTGTTAAGGTCCCCTGTTATAATTGTGTTGTTGTGTGTTTGGTTTTTCACGTCCTTTAGTATCTGTCTTATATAGTTGGGTGCTCCTGTGTTTGGGGTTACTACAATCTTAAGTATTTATTGAGAATTGTTATGGACATAAATTATGATCTGTTTTTATAGTAGTGCTATTAGCTGAAGAAAAACAATTATTTACCCTGCTCTTTGGATCAAACTTTTTTACATATCTGTTAATCTACTTCTATGATATATACTCTGATAATTCTTGACTTTTGATTTTGATGTAGTTCATGTATTTTCAGAAAGGGATATTGCAGTTTCCCATTATTATTACATTTATGGGTATTTGTCCTCTTATGTTAAGTACTATTTGAATATATAAAATGAGTTTCAGGGTTTTTTTTTTGTACCAGGGATCAAACTCATGATCTTGCATTTGCATGGCAGGCACTTATGCCACTGAGCTAAATCCAAAACCTGAGTTCCAGTTCTTGGAATATAATTTTTCATTTTTTATTGTCAGCTGTTGTATAATTTTGTGGGCAAGGTATATCTCTTGCAACATAGAGATAGACTTGCTTTTAGATTTAATTGTTGGTAAAGTCAGGGGACAGGCAAGGAAAGTTAAAGGGTCTGAGTGAAGTTTTGGGCAAATAGTTAAACATCAGACAGAGAGGGAGAGAGAAAGAGAGAGAGAGAAATCCATGAAACACAACTAAGAAAAATGAAACAGAAAAAGGATGAGGCCACCAGACCTGAGTCACTGCAGCTGCCAAGGTCCATATTGCCTCTTCCCCCCACTTTCAATTAAGCACAAAAAGATAAAAGTGGGGAAGGGATGGAGATTACATTAAAATACAAAAGCAAAACAAAACCACCCCTTAATATATAAAATATACAGTAACACCTAGACATTCACAAACCACTGTGTCAGCACATACACATTGTGCTATCATCCTACCATGTTAATACAGTACAATGCACATGTATCTCTTCCTTCTAACACTGCCTTGAATGTGAGGCTACTGCAGATCTCTCAGGAGAAGTACAGTACAGCACAAGGAAGCCACAACAGTGCTCACCCAAGAATGTGTGCACGGAGTGGGAGGGGTGGTGGCCAAATCAGGAGTCAAGTGGAACAGCCAATGCAGGGGTAACAGTTCTCAAGGATGGAGCCCCTTTCTTACCATCTGATAAAGTAATTAAACAACAAAGATTCCCAAGTGCCAATTCTATACTTCCTGCCTCACTCCAAGGTAGCTGTCTGTCTCCTTGCTCTTCCTTTTCCAATAATGTAAGTTTGTTTCTCCTTCTAAAACTTGTATCACTAATTATTTCAGAGGTACAAAGTGTTACATACCCTAGCTGTGATCTATCATCATCAGACATGAAAATCAGGCTCCTAAAGCAGTAGGTGCTTCCCTGTGGATGCTGGGAGTTGTAGTCCTCTCTCTGCCTGACTGGTGGCTCTGGTTTCTGCCCAGGCTTTAAGGCAAGGGAGTCTTGTCCCCTTGATGATGGTGCCTGGGGCCTGTGGGAAGCACACTGAAAAGGAAGTGGAGCCTTGCTGTGAGGTCTCAGGCCCTCCTGACAGGTCACTCTAGGGACTCCATTTGCTCAGCTTGGCTTCCGAGCACTGTGGCATTGTATTCCCTGGGGACTGCATCCTATTTGGGTTACAAACATAACTGGGGAAGAAAATTCACAGTTTGAATGGCTTATGGTTTGAAGAGAACCCACTTTCACTGCATACAACATCCTCTAGGCCTAGCACCAGGCTTCTATTTCAGAGGGCTCCCAAAGATGAGGAATACAGTTTGGCCCTTAAGGATGAGTACTACACTCCCAAGAGCTTTCTCTCTGTCTAGTTCTCACAATAAATAATTAAGGAAAATATATGAACGTGGATTTATAAGGAAGTAGGATATTGGTGCAAAGAATGTTAACCTAGATCATGTTGACTTTCTATAAGGACACACTAAGCAAGTATTTTGGATATGATGTAAAGATTTTTATTTTCTTCTCAATATTGGGGATAGAACTGAGGACCTTGTATTTAACAGGCAGGCACTTTGCTGTTGAGCTATATCCCTGGCTTATGCAACAGTTTAAGGACTTAAAATTTGACTAGTTTATTTGGATGGTGGACTGAAATATGGGTCAGGAGATGCTCACTATTTTTTAAAATTTTATGTAAAAAAAAGAAAAAGTAGAAATATTACATAATTTCAAAAAAACAGTAAGAAATCACTAGTTGATAAATTACATATTGCCCTCTTAGGAATAGTTGTTCAAGTTACAAAAGGAGAGCATAAAAGTGGACTTAGAAACAGCGAGCCTGCAGACAGTTCTGTTCAAATACCCAACAAAAACTTGCTAATATGGTTATCAATCCTACATAATTAAACACACATGAAGATATATCTTTCAGAGCAATTTTGTTTCCTCTTTTGTTTAAAATAGCAATTATGCATTTTGGAGTTTATTGCTCCTATATTTCTTATTACTATTTTATACTACAGATACAATGACATATTTATAAATATGATTCTTATTTATTTCACTAATGAAGATAACCTCAAGTTTTTTCCATTTGCCTATAAAGGCCTCAAGATGATCCTTTGTATAGCTGAGTAATATTCTATTGTTAAAAAAAAACAACACTTTTTTTATCTGCTTTGAGGATGATGGGAATCTTGGTTGTTTCCAAGATTTAGTTATTACAAATTGTGCTGCTATGAACTTGGGTGCACATATATCACTGTGATATGACCTTTTCAGGTTTTCTGGGAAAATACTCAGTAGAGGATGAGCTGGATTAAATGGAACTTCCAATCCTTGTCTTCTGAGAATTCTCCTTACTGATTGCCATAGTGGTTGCACCAATCTACATTCCCACCAATAGGGAGCAGTGTTCCATTTTCTCCACAGCCTCACCAACATTTGTCATCATTTGATTTCTTGAAGGCAGCTATTCTTTCTGGAGTGAAGTGAAATCTCAATGCTGTTTTAATTTGCATTTCTCAAATGTCCAGTAATGGTTAACATTTCTTCATATATTTATTTGCCACTTGTATATTTTCATCTGAGAACTGTGTGTTCATCTCAGATGCCAATTTTAAAAAATGTTTTATTTTAAAGAGAATAAAACAAAAGAGGTCAGTACAGAGCAGATCAGAACAGGACAACTTAGGCAACACAGTACTTTATATTAAGACAACCGCATATCAACAGTAGCTATCACCATATCACATACTCTGCTATAGTTGAGCATAGTTTCAAATACAACAATATCAAACATAACAAAATAGTATAAACCATGCATAGAGTGAAAGAATTACAGGGCTTTCTGAACCAAATAACAGAAAATGATCAATAGGTACTAAAATATCTCATTTTTATAGAAAACATTTGTTTGAACTATCACACATATTCAAATCCCAATAAGACACAATGTGATAGATAGAACCAATGGTAGTAGAAGAACAGAAGCATGGTAGGACTTCTAAGAAGGATGATATTAAATCAGAAATAGCTATTGTAATGTTTTTTTCTTCAAAACAGCTGTTCATATGATCATGCATGATATAGTCAAACAAAACAGAATAAAACCATTCCAACTGATGATTGAAAACATTGAAAGGCTTCAAAGCTATGAGATGGGGACCCTTGCTTACCATAAAATCTTATATACTCTTATCAACTCTCATACTAGGGAGACTATATGGTATTTACCCTTGTGAGTTTGGTTTATTTCGGTTAAGAGAATGGTCTCAAGTTGTGTCCATTTATTTATAAATATCTCGATGAGATCATTCTTTATAGCTGAGGAGTACTCCATTGTATAAAAATGCCACAACTCTTTTATCCATTCCTCAGCTGATGGGCACTTAGATTTTTTCCAGGATCTGGCTATTACAAATTGTGCTGCTATAAACATGGGTGCACATATATCACTGTGGTATGATGTTTTCAGTACTTCTGGGAACATACCCAGAAGAGGGATAGCTGGGTCAAATGGGACTTCCAAGCACAAATTTTGAGGAATCCCCAGACTGACCTCCACAGTGGTTGCACCAGTCTACACTCCCACCAACAGTGTAGAAGAGTTCCTTTTTCCACATAGCCTCTCCAACACTTGTTGGTAGTCTTTTCTATCCTGGCAATTCTTTCTCGAGTGAGACGGAATCTTGGTGTGGTTTTAATTTGCATTTCTCTCATGACTAAAGATGATGAACATTTCTTCATGTATTTATTTGCCATTCGTATTTCTTCATCTGAGAACCATGTCTTCATTTCAGATGCCCATTTTTGGATTGGGTCTTTGAATTTCGAGGGTCTTTTTTTTAATTCTTTATAAGTTCTAGAAAGAAGCCCTTTGTCTGAGGAACTTTCCATGAAGATTTTTTCCCAAATTGTGGGTTTTCTTTTCACTCTGCTGGAAACCAATTTTGACATGCAGAAACTCTTTGATAAGATGTGGTTCCAGTTATTGATTCTGGAAAGTATTTCTCGTGTAGTTTGTTTCTAGTTCATGAATTCTCTTCCTACCCCTATATCTTGAGATTTTTGCCTACTTTGTCTTCCAGCAGTTTTAGTGTTTCTGTTTTAATATTTTCGATCCATTATGTTTTAGTTTAGTGTATGGTGATAGACGTGGGTCTAGTTTTAGTCTTCTGCATATGGACAGCCAATTTTTCCAACACCATTTGTTAAAGAGACTGTCATTCTTCCAGTGAGCATGTTTGGCCCCTTTATCAAAGATAAGGTGGTGGAGTGAGTTTGTGGTTGTGGTTGTATCTTTCAGTGTATTCCACTGATCTTCAAATCTGTTTCTATTCGAGTACCATACTGACTTTATTACTGTAGCTTTGTAGTATAATTTCAAGTCAGGGATTGTGATCTCTCCTGCCTTGCCTTTGAGATGACCATGAGGTTTTATTTTTCACTCTGTTGATGTGATATATTACATTTATTGAATTGTGTAGGTTAAACCATCTCTGAATTCCTGGAGTGAACCCCACTTGGTCATGTTGTATAAAATTCTTGATGATATGCTGCATTGTATTTGCCAGTATTTTACTGAGAACCTTTGCATCTGTTTTCGTTAGTGACTTTGGCCTATAGTTCTCCTTTTTGATTGGGTCTTTCTCTGGTTTTGTTATGAGAGTAATACATGCCTCCAGGAATGATTTAGGGAGGATTACTTTTTTTCAATTTCATTGAAATGTTTAAGGAGTATTGACATCAAATCTTCTCTGAATTTCTTTTAGAATTCATCTGTGAATCCATCACGACCTGGGCTTTTCTTTGTTTTTAAGCTTTTTAATTACATTTTCAATTTCAATAGCTGATATTGGGTTATTCAAAATTTCTATGTCTTCTTGGTTGAGCTTTGGTAGTTCACATGTTTCTAGAAATCTGTCCATTTCCTCTTTGTTTTCCTCTCTATGTGAATAGAGATTTTCAAAGTGGGTACTCATGATCTTTTAAATTTCCATAGGTTATGTAGTAATTACAACCTTTTCAGTCCTTATTATTTGAATATGTGTTTTTTCTTTCTTTTTCTTTATAAGGTTAGCTAGAGGTTGGTCAATTTTATTTATTATCTCAAAAAAACCAGCTTTTGTATTCATTTTTTTGTTTCAATTGCATTGATTTCTGCCCTAATCTTTATGATTTTCACTGTTCTATGAACTTTGGGTTTATCTTGCTCTTCTTTTTCTAGAAGCTTGAGGTGAAGCATTTAGCTGTTTATTTGTGCTCATTCTGTTTCCTTGACCCAACAATTTATTGTTATATATTTCCCTCTTAAGACCACTTTCATTGCATCCCACAGATTACAGTACGTTGTGTCTGCATCTTCACTGAATTGTAGGTATTGCTTTATTTCTTCTTTAACTTCATCTGTAGACCAATTGTTTTTCAGAAGGTTGTTTTTTAAGTTCCATGCATTTATGCAGGCTTTGCAATTTCTTTTGCCATTAATTTCCTATTGCAGTGCGTTATGATCAGATACTATGCATGTGAAATTTTCAATAACTTTGCATTTACTTTATAATGTTTTATGCAATAATATATGGTCTATTTTTGAGAATGTCCCATCTGCAGCTGACAAGAATGTGTATTCTGATGTGGTTTCCTGGAACACTCTGTAAAAATCTACTAAGTAAAATTGTTCGCAAGTATGATTCAATTCTATTGTTTCTTTGCTCCCTTTTTGTCTAGTTGATATATCTCTTTGTGACAATGGGCTGTTAAGTTCCCTTGTTATATTTGTGTTCTTGTGTATTGGGTTTACCATGTCTATTAGTATCTGCCTAATATAGTTGGGTGCTCCTGTGTTTGGTGCATGTATATTTATAATTGTTAGTTCTTCCTCTTGAATATTTCCACTAATGAGTATGTACTCAACTTTTTTGTATCTCTTTCAATCATTTTAGGTGTGAAGTTCACTTTGTCTGCAAATAGAGCCATTACCTCTGCTTTATTTTGGGGTTCCTTTTACATGAATACTGTTTTCCATCCTTTGAGTTTTAACCTAAGAGTTTAACCTTTGGGTCAGATGTATTTCTTGTATACAGCATATTGTGGGATCATCTATCTTCATCCATTCTGTCAATCTGTTTCTTTTCATAAGTGAGTAGAGGCCATTTATATTTATGGATATAACTGATTTGTACAGCCTCAAATTTGCCATGTAATGTTCCAGTTATTTGATTTCTGATTTTACCCATTCTTTAATTGCTTTTTCTATCTGGCGTTTTTGTTCTGTTGTTGTTCTGGAGATTGTGATCATTTTTATCTCTATCAAGCATGTCTTTCAATACTCTTTCTGTGGTTGGATTTGTGGATGTGAATTTCTTCAGTTGTTCTTTGTCATGGAAGCATCTTCTTTCTCCATTAAATTTGTATGAAAGTTTTGCTGGGTACACCAGTCTGGGTTGAAAGTTGTTTTCTTTCAGGGTTTGAGATATATCTCTCCAAACTCAACTTGACTTGAGGTTTTTGTGCTAAAAAGTCTACCAAGATTTTAATGGGCCTCTCTTGATATGTGAGTTGTGTCTTCTCTCTAACAGGTTATTGTATTCTGGTTTTATGCTGCATTTCTGGGGTCTTAATAATTATATGTCTGGATGTAGATTTATGTTAGTTGTGGTTGTTTGGTGTCCTATATGCATTACTTATCTGCATATCAGATTTTTCCCCATGTTTGCAAAATTTTCTGCTATTACTTCTGTGACTAATTTAGTTATGACATTTGCATTGAGCCCTGCATCTTTACTGATGCCCATTAGTATTATATTTTTTCTCTTGGCATCATCTTGAATCTGCTGGATTGTAATTTCATGTTGTTTTATTATTTCTAAAAGTTCTATCTTTTGCTGGTCGTGAATTGCAATCCTGTCCTCCAGGTCTGAAATTCTAACCTCACCTTCATTTAAATGGCTTTGCTAACTTGCAATAAAATGTTTTGTTCCTTGGGTGTCTCTTTGAATTTGTCTCATGAATTCTGCTTGTTTTCTATATTGTCCACTCAAGGATTCAATCAGTTTCCCATGCTCCTTTTCTTTTTTTATCTATTTATTCTCAAGTTGTACTGAGCAACTCTTTTACTAAGGTTGTTATTTCTGTCTTTACATGAGAGGTTAATTCTAATTTGATTTCCTATATAGCTTCATGGAGTTGTTTTTTTTTTTTATTACACTTGCTATCTTTTCAGATATTTCCAGTGTGTTACTTTTGAAGTTCTCTACTTTAGTGTCTCCTGCACATACTCCTGATGAACTAGATATTTGAGATTTCATTTTGCTTTTACATTGTGCCATTTTCCCCTTTTGGGTTAATAATTTTATTTGACTCCCACTAATGTCAAATGTTAGTGTGTATCTTGAGGTCCTATTGCAAGGTTGATGTTTGTCCAATTGCTGGGTCCCACAATGAAGAGGTGAGCCACTTGAATTCCCCCTGAATATCCTATTGGGTGAGTCCTATATTCTTCCTAGGCTGACACACCTGAGTACTGTTAGAAATCAACTCCTAGTTCCTCTTGTTATTATGTCATCAGGTTGTTCAGATTTATCTGATCTCCCTATTTATAGTGTTTATCTTGGCTGGGATCCTAGTATGTCTCTGGGTTTTCCAAATACCACCTTAATTTACTTCGTGTTGGGGGAGGTCTTACTGGTACCCTCCTGATCCTACCTGATATTGTCTGTTGGGAGGAAGGACTCACCTAACCAACTTACCATGGCCTATTCTGGAGACAGCTTCACTATTGCTCCTGTTTACCCACTGAAGGTGGCAAACGCTATTCTATTTTATGAACAAACTCACCTCACTGATGGAAGCCTGCTGAGTTCTTCTATTTGGATGAGGGGTTACTGAGTGTCCCCTCGATACTGCTTGGTTAATCCACTGCAGTCCAAGTTTCTGGGGGAGGTGTGGGAGCCAAAGATGAACAGCAATACTAGGTCCAGTACATGGGGTTTGTCCCCAGTGGCAATGGTGGGACTGCGGGGTTGTGTGTCATGGGCTAGAGTTCTAGCTTATGAGGTGTGTGGCCAGGACTGTGGGGACATGGAACTGGCCAAGTTCTGGCCTGGCCCCACCTCCACCACTGACTGGAGTTCTTAGGTCTTGCAAGGTGTACTGTCAGAAAAGTGGAGGTCTTTGTAAGGGCCAGGGTCTAGCCTGGCCCTGTGGGCTCCACTGGCTAGAGTTCCTGGGTCCTGTGAGCTGGGCTGTGGTATGAGCCTGGGTCTAGCCTGTCCCTATGCATGCAACTGGTATGAGTACCCAAGTTCTGTGAAGTGGTTTGCTGGTATGCCAGGGTTCATGGAAGAGGCCTGAGTCTAGCCCGACCTCAATTGTGCCACTGGCTGGAGTTCTCAGGTGCCTCACAATGGTCTACCCAGATGATGGCTGTAATTGGAGGGGCCTGGATTTAGACCAGCCCTGTGTGCACCAATGGCTGGAGTTCCTGTGTCATGCGAGTTGGTCTTCCAAGACAACATTGCTCACAGGAGGGGCCTAGGTCTAGCATGGCCCCATGTGTGCCACTGGCTGGAGTTTCTGGGACCCTCAAGGTGGTCTTCTGTGACAATGAAGGTTGTGCAAGGGTCCCAGGGCTAGGTTGGCCCCAAGTATGTAGCTGTCTGCAGTTCCTGGATTCTGTGAGGTGGCCTTATGTTATTCTTCTTTTTTAATTCCCCTAAGAATTAAAAATGCTTTGTGCCAGGTCATGGGATGAGTGTATTTGGCTTGTTCTCCTCCCATGACTTGCATACCATATGCCAGGTCATGGGGAGGGCAAATCGCCTTCTTTTTCTTTTTGTTACTCCTCTTAGCATGGCTTGTGTTGCCTCACAGGAATGAGAAATTTGGCTTGTTTTCCTCTCGTGACCTGCATCACTTGTATTGAGTAACAGGAGTGTTGATCTGGCTCTTAGTTCTTCTTGATATCCTTTCCAGATCCAATATGGCTTTGAAAGTGTTCTTACTTGTTATAAAATAGATCATTTAACAGATATGTGGTCATACTGAAGTGCATGAAACTCTATCATGCATAACATCACATACAAAGTTGCAGGAAACTGGTTTTATACATCACAGGAGTACATTCAAAAACATCAGCAAAATTTTAAAACATTACAGAAATAGATAAGTAATATAATAATTTAATTTGTTAACAACTATTATGTTAATACATGATTTGGAATTACTCTATGGTGTGATGGTGCAGTATTAAAGTCATCAATTGTAGTGAGACATCTTTATATAACCAGGGCTCACAATAGATCAAATATGGAAGTGACCTATTTATACTCATGTAGGATAAATAAAGACTGAAAATGTGGTGTGTCTACAAAATAGAGGTAAATTTGAGTTGTTTTAAGGAAAATGACTGGATCTTGAGATAATGAGGGTATACTAATTCAGACAAAGAAAGTTAATTATCACTTTTAATTATCGGTGTCTAAAATAAGAGACACACATTAGAAACAATTCAAAAAACAAAATAAACTTGTTAAGAAATTGAAAGTAATTTCTGTGGAAAGATGAAGAAATCTGAGGCAAAGGGAATGATAGAGAGAATGTAAAAATGACCAATATGTAAAATATAAACATTACATAGCACAAACATATAGTGATAAGAAATTTATAAAGAATGTTGGATAAAAATAAAAGGTAAAGAAATTTGGAACATTTTCCAGGTGAAAATGATAGACTATAATATTGGGAAGAAAAGAAACAGGCATCTGTGATACAAAATGGAAAACGGGGATGTCTATAAATGAGGATACAGTAACTGTGGAAAGTTAAGAAATGTACACACAGATATATTGTAGAATATATATCCAAGCAAATTTTTGAAGGTATGAGTTTTCTTCCTTTGATTGTTAATTGCTGCAAATATTGCATTTATCTATTGGCCTTTTCTTCATTTGACTAGGAAAATCATCTATTCATTTCAACTGAGTAGTTCTTATTTTTAGGTGGATCGATTTTTTTAAGTTCTCCATTCACTATATGCTGGATAGTCTTTCACTGTCAAAGGAATAGCTGGAAAAATTGTTGCACTTTTTAAGGAAAATAAATTAGAAAAGCTTAAATACTTTGTAGTTTATTTTATGCTAGTAAATAGGAATATAAATGTGTTAAATAGCAAAGAAAAAAGAGATAAAATATATATAATTTGCAAAACTAAAAGGAACCAAAAAATGGAGGGATGTTAGAGGTAATCTGGTGAGACAAGAATTAAAGTGTTTTAAGCATATGGGTCAGGGTCTAAAATAAATGCATCCATTATACACTGTAAACACAATGGATAAAAATGAATAAGAACTAAAAAATTTAAAAAGCTAGAAAAATTTGAGACAGAGGGAGATGAAATAGGTCAAATCCAGAAACTCACTAAAAGGATCAACATAATTGCTGGCACTGTTTTCTTTCAGAAAAGAGCATAACCCAGCACAGGCACACACATTCTCACCACAGGGAGAGGAATCTGTGAGCCACAACAGGAATATGCAGGAGCTGGAACAGCAATCAATCAGCTTACAGATCAGCAGAGCAAGACCTAGACAGTGGGGATGACATTCACACAGTATCTGATTCTATATGGAGAAAATAGCTGTTCATGGTACTCAACATTTCACACCTTTATAAAGCAAGCATCATTAATATAAAAAGCATGAAATGTGTATATGGAGAAAAATGAAAGCTGATGAAGAGTTAAAAACACAACAAAGCACTGTCACAAGAGCGGCCATATACTCTTGAATGTGTCTTTGTTACCAGACTTACCCAGAGCACTCACATATGCTGTGAACATTGACTGCCCTGAAGGGCCAGTTACAGTGCTGTTTATGGAGCAGGAAGATATGCAAATAAGGCCTCCCTGTGATCAGGAAAACCAACTCAACATTCAACCTGCAGCTCTACAGAGGAGTCCAGCCCTGGATGCTCCACTGTAATCACTCAGTGATTAGGACTTCGCACAGAGGTTCACTTTAGAATTTGGGCTGAGTTGGGTTTTCCTGTTGGCCCTTCTGAAAGGTAAATTATGGAGAACAAGGGATAAGGAAGGGGAAGTGAACATGACTGGGATAAATAGCGGACATGGGTGACTGTTTCCTGACCAGGATGTCCTTGTGTTTTCAGGTGTCTAGGCTGAGGAGCACCTGGCAGAGTCAAAGGGTGGTTTGGTGCAGCATGGGGGTTTCCTGAAACTCTCCTGTTAAACTTCTGGGCTCACGTGCAGTAGCTATGGCTTGCACTGGTTCAGCGAGTTTCCAGGGAGGGGGTTAGAATGGATCATATACATCCATGATGATAGTAGTTAGATGTGCTATGCATACTCTATGAATCACCAATTCACCATCTCCCAAGAGAATGACAGGAACACTCTGTAACTGCAAATGAGCAGCCTAAGACCTTAGGACCTGGCTCTGCATCTCAGTGCAGAAGACACACAGTGAGGGGACATCAGTGTGAGCCTGTACCAAATCTCTCCCAACTCTGAAACAGAAATGGGTGCTCTTTCCATGGGGAAAGATACAGGGCACCAGAAGCAGGTGCAGGAAAGGAAGCTGGCATGTGAGGGTTTTCATTTGGTCTCTAGGATTTTCTTTGTTTTAACATCTTGTGACCTGAAAAGACCCCAAAATAAACAGCATTTAGATGACTTTTGACCTATTCAAAGTCAAGTAAACATCCTCAGTTAAACTTAATTGCATGAGTGCATATATATGTACTTTTTTTTATCTTTTTAGGAATTTCACTTAATATTTATCCACAGCATCTCAAGGAAACCTAAAAAGTTTGTGAAATGCCATTTGATTTAAAGTCATATTA
>PVJX010040894.1:0-14941 GCA_004027295.1 Dolichotis patagonum | reverse complement strand
TTCCTCTCCCTTCTCCCCTTTCCTCTTCCCCTTCCTCCTGCCCTTCCCCTCCCTCCTTTCCTCCTCCCCTTCCCACTCTTCCCTTTCTTCCTCCCCTCTTCCTTTTCCCTTCCCCTCCTTCCTCCCTTGCTCTTTCCCTTTCTCCTCTCCTTCTCACCATTTCATCTCCTGTGGCCTCTCAGGAGGGCTCAGCCTTCTGGGGTCCAAGGGCAGCTGACCAGAGTCCTGGGAGCCCCAGTGTCAAGTTTAGACACAGTTTGCAGGAGGCCCCAGGCCCAGCCATGTGAACCTGGGTGCTGCAGAGCTGTGCAGAGATGGTGGGCAGTTTCCAGTGAGACATGAGTATTCCCGGGGCTCCTTTGAGGCCCACCTCCTGTAACCTGGCCTTCTCGGAAGCTCTCCACCCCACACCCTTCTCCACTGGAGGTGCATAGCATGGTGAAAACAATACCTGCTGGTTGTGGACTGATCAAGCAACCTCCCAAATGAGTGGATGGTGAAGGCTTAATAAATGAGACAAGTGATGTTATTTCAGGCTCCAAGAGGATCAAAACCTTCTGCAGAATTCGAGATGCTTCCGGGGCTTAGACAAAGAACTTCTCTGGGCGGCCCATATTTATTTGGTTTTCAAACAAGGGCAGGGGTTACAGTACAGCAGGATTGGTTCAAGGACTTTTCCAAGTAATAGACTATGTTAATTTAGGAGAAGTATTTTAGGAGAAAGTCTCCAAGTTGACTTTCACACAGGAGTGAGACGCCTACAGCTGCAGTCTTTAGTTAATTGGGGTGGGAGTCAGGCACCCTCAGCTGTGGCCTTATCCTGTCCTTGGAGGCGTCAGGCATCACAGGCCACTACAGGCCTCAGCTTCCCCCTCCATTCCGTGTGTGCGCGCGCACACATAGGGTGAGGACAAGAAAACTGCTAAGATGGAGGGGATGCTCAGGGAACAGGCCAGAGACGTCCACTGAAAACCCAGCTGTAGAGTGCAGTGTGGTGTCGGTGCACAGCTGTGATCCCAGCACTCTGAGAGGAGGCTGAGGCATGAGGATCACAAATTCAAGTTAAGCCTGGGCAACTTAGCAAGATCCTGGGGGGGGGGGCTGTGACTAAGCATGGAGACCCCGGGTTCAATCCCCAGTGAAAAATACAAAAAACGGTCCATTACAAGTGGTGAAGAGTGGAAGAAGCAGGAAGCAGGGCCTGGCCAACCTGGGCTCCAGGAGGGACACACCCAGCCCAGGGGCCTCGGAGTGACTGGCAGAGTCTATCCCAGCCTGTGGGCCTTGGCAGGAAGATTCTCTAATCTCGGGGCAGGAAGACCCTTCCTATCTGTGACCCTGGCCGTGTGCCTCCATTTCCCCTTTTCTCCTGCCGTTGACCACCTGGCTGCTGATGTGCCCTGGCGGCTCCAAGCTCTGGCCTTGCAGGGCCGCGACGCAGAGGGACGTGGGGACGAAGAGGGCCATGGGCTCGCTGACCTCCCACCCTGGGGTCCCCTCTGCCTGTTCTTGGCTGCACCCGCGGGGGCAGTCGCTTGCTGCCTGCCCTGGTGGGCGCGCCAGCTTCTCGCTCCTTGGTGGTGCTCAGGTCTTTCTGCAAGGCCGACCCCGGCCAGGATACTGTTTCGGGAGGTGGGCGCCCCTCCTCCCGCGGGTACCCCGGTGACAGCCAGACCCGGTGGGGACAAAGTGCCCTCTGCGCCTTGGAGAGCAACTGCCCAGCCGCTAGCCTGAGCACCGACGCCTGCTTCTCCAGGCAGGGACCAAAAGCCCTGCGCAAAGGTGTCCTGGACCGTTCGCGCTCCATCGCACTCCTGCCGAGTCTCGCGCCGACCGTGCCAGGCGGTGGCGCCCTTCCCTGCCCGCGTCCGGGTCCCCCGGAGTGTCGCAGAGCCCTGCGACCTCGCCCTGATGGTTCCTCAATCTCGGCCCCTAGGCTAAGCGAGCGCGGGGCGCGGCCCTTATGCGCCTCACTTCCCAGTTTTGCCTTTGCGGATCCTGAGGCTGGGGGCGTGTTCGAGGGCGTGGGGACCTGCGGGATGGGCGTGCCCTAGGGGCGTGGCCTAGGACAGGGGCGTGACCCGGAGGGGTGGGCGTGGTCCGCGGGTTCAGGGGCGTGGCCAGAAGACAAGGGCGTGGGCCTCGAGGCAGCAGCGGGGAACCTTCCTGCAGCGCCGCCCCACCCCTTCCCGCCCGCCGGCCAACTTTTGGGCGGTGTGGGGCGGGCAGGTGCGGTCACGTGGGCGGTCCGGCGAACCCCGCCCCGCGCGCATTCCCGCGCCGATCCGCGGCGGGGTAGCCGGCGATTGCGCCATGCCCACCAACTTTACGGTAGTGCCCGTGGAGGCGCGCGCCGGCGGGGACGGGGACGGCGGCGGGGATGATTCGGCCGAGCGCACTGAGGCGCCGGGGATCCCCACGGGCGTCGAGTGCGAGCGCCAGAGCTCGGGTGAGCGCAACACCTGTGCGGACGGTGGAGGAGGATGGGACTGGGGTGACCCGGCTAGTGTGCCTGGGGCTGCGGTGACTCTGGTGGCGTGCCCGACGTTGGGGCGCCCCGCTCCACCCTGCGGAGCTCCGGGTGAGAGGCATGCCTGCTTGCCCCTGGCGCCGGCCCGGAAGCGCCTCCTTTCTTGGGCTTGGACCGGAGGCGCGGAGCTGCGTGGCGCCGTGGGGGTAACCTGGGCCCCAGTGGTCCTTGGAGCGGCTCAGGCGCTGTCCCGGGCTACTCCGCTTAAATGCCGGCCCGGGCCGCGGGGCAGTCTCCCAGGAGCACCGTCCAGCGCGCCATCCCGGCCGGGACTCCCCGGGGTCACGAGAAGGACGCGGGTGTGCGCCGGAGCCTTCTGCAGTTCTTTGTTTCCTAGTCAGCACTCTCTGGGGCACTTTCGCTTTCCGCGGGGTGGGCCCGCCTGGCGGCCCTGCGGCGAGCTCCCACCACCTGCCGGAGACCCCAGCCTCCTCCTTTAGAGGGCTGGTCACTTCGCGCTAGGCTTCATCCCTGGGGTTCCCCTTTCTGGGGCTGCTGAGAAGAGCCTTGATGTCCAGCTCACACACAGCCGCAGGCCCTGCCCCAGGAAGGAGAGAGGCGCGGTCACTCACTGAATAGGTCCTCGGCCGGCCTTGCCTTTTGTTGCTCACTGCCTGGGCCGGCAAGGCCCTGCGCCTGCTCTTTGTAGCTATTGGGAACCTTTTGATACAAGCTACGGGTGCCCACTGTTAAGTGCTCAGCATGTATCTTTAGGGGTCAGCCACCTCCCTAGGTGGCCCTTGCCACCAGTTGAGGTGCCCTTCAGGTTCCTGCGTGGAGTGTCTTGGGGCAGCCTTCTGGCTGTACCATGAGACCAGGCAGAACTCTACACCTGGCCTTTGCTCTGCATGGGGCCTAGATAACTCTTAACCACCAGCTGGTTTGTTTTCAGTCTGGGGCCTTGAGCTGTACCCCAACTCAGGGTGTACGGGAGGGCCTAACCCTTTGCTCAGCCCACCTGCCTCCTGCTTTGTTCCTAGGGGAGTCTCTAGGAATCTTCCTTCTCCGCATGCTTTGGTGGAAGAGTGCCAGCATGGGGCTGTGCACATTCTCAGGGTCTCCCAATGTTGTGAGCTGACCTTGGGGAATGTGGCAGAGTTGGTGCAGGCCTTGCACACTCAGCTCCCCACGGAGGAAGTTTCTGCAGCTTCTCCGATGTGCCCTGGGGGCTGGGTGTGCCGCTGTAGTTCTCCTTAGTCACAAGTGCTGTTGGCCCTCAGCAGAGGTGGAGATACCTTGTGGCCAGCGTGTAGGGCCCAACTGGGGAAGGGTCTGCAGGCCTCGCTTCTTGGAGGGAGGTCCCAGAGAGGCTGGGCAGAGCCACGCCAGAGCACCTTCCAGAGACGGTTGAGTGTGGCCTGGGACAAGGTCAGATCTGCCTGATTACAGTGCCTTTCGTGTGCCATAATGGGTCCCAGTCCTATCCTTGGTGTGTCACGAAGGAGCTCTGTGGTGGAGTTTGCCTCCTGGGCCACCCCAGCCTGCTGAGCAGAGGGACTCAGGGTCCAGAGTGAGGGCCTGGGCCAGGGTCCTGAGTGAGTTTGGGCTGTCCAGCCTGCCCAAGGGCTGCCTGGGTCCAAGCCCCAGCGCACAAGAAGCAGGCATGGCTGTCTTGGCCCCTTCCTAAAGGAGGCTGACCTGTGGGCGGTATGTCTGAAGAAAGTGAAGCCGGCCTGTGCTGTGGTCCTGTCCGCATCTGCTCTAGGCTGCACTGTAACCTTGAACTGGCCCTGCTGCGGTGACTGTCAGGGCCTGCAGCCTTGGCCTCGGGGGTGTCTGATGGAAAGGACCCCACACCCTGCCGCCTATGTTTTAGCCCCTCATGGGCCTCCTGCCTCCCCACCCAGGACGGCACCACGCCTGTCTGCAGTGTTCTCCAGGTCTTATTTCCCTGTGAGGATGTGAGATTTCTCTGGAATTCTCATGTCTGGGTTCTCAGTGAGTGGGGAAAGCCACCTGAGTGAGGTGCCTCTCTTGAAACTTGGGCCTGGTCAGCTGCCTGGGCCTTGTGGCCAGGGCACAGTGGGGTTGGGAATCTCCCTGGGACCCCGCGACTGCAGCTCACCCTGGGATGGTGCTGCCTGGGTGTGGTTGTAGTGCCTCCTTTTGGATCCCTTTTCCATGATTTGTGCTATGTTGTGAACTGGTGCTGGTCATGTGCGGGTTCCCTGTCCCTACCCCGACACTGGCTGGGGCAGTCCTGGCTCACCTTCGCCCTGTCCTGCTGACTGGCGTAGGTGGGCAGTGGCACTGCCCTGTGTTATCCTTGTAGGTGCTGCAATGAGCGGTCTTGGCCACCACCGAGATATGGAGTTCAGGAAACAGGTCAGTTAGGAAGTGGACCGTGAGCCAGGTGTTGTGGCACAGGCCTGTGATCTCAGCACTTGGGAGGCTGAGGCAGGAAGGTCAAAAGTTCGAGTCCTGACTGGATGACTTAGGGAGAGTCTGTCTCCAAACAGACAGGGCTGGGACGAAGCTCAGTGGTGGGCCCTCCTGGGTTCTGTCCTCAGTACTACAATTGAAGGAAACCTCAGGAGCAGCACTTCCAGGTGCCACCCGTCCTGCTGAACAAGGATCGAAAGTGGCAGCAGCCGTCTTGGGTTTCAGGATGGGATGGGTCCCAGTGACACTGCAGGCCACCCGAGAGGGACAGGCAAGGTGTGAACCCAGGTGTCATCTAGTGAGCAGTCCTTGGAGGCAGGCAGTGAGGGTCCCAGATGTCCTTGGCAGGTGTGTGGTGTTTAGTGAGTGGAGGGCGAGGCCCTGACCTTGACTGGGTTCCTATCTTGGAACTGGAGGAGTGGGGTGTGCCATTCAATGGCGAGTGCTTGTCTGGCACACACAAGGGCCGGGATTTGAGCCCCAAGGCTGCAAAACAAAACTGACCCAAAGTGGACATGATGGTGCTCTTCTGTAAATCCCAGCTGCTCAGGAGGCTGAGGCAGGAGAGTGGAAAGTTTGCCATCAACCTGGCTATTTTAGGCCCTGTTTCAATAGGGAAAGGGCTGGAGCTGCAGCTCAGTGTAGGAGTGCTGCAGGTTTGATCCAAGGTACTGGAAATAAGGAAAACCAAATGGAAACAAAGTTTGCACAGGAAGCAGGTAGCCACTGGAACAGTGGCTGTCCCTCCTGTCTCTAGGCGACAGGCCCTGCCCTTGGAAGTGGGTGGTCAGGTTGTCTGGAGGAGCTTGTGTGTGAGTGGGAGGGTGCAAGTGCGTGCCTGCCACGGGGGTGGAGGAGGGCTTGGTCACAAGGTGGTGTGTGACTCTGGTCCTTTATCTTCCTGCGTCCAGTGAGTGGCTGGGTCACCGGCCTTGCCCCTGGGTCTGAGTCTGTCTCAGCTCTGGGAGGAGCCTCTGACTGGCCCCTAGTGTCAGCCCCCACCAGCCAGGTGTGAGCTGGATCAGTGAGCAGCCACCAAGAGGGCCTGGTAGGTGCTGGTCCCCACAGCTGCTGCCGGTTCTGGAGCATGGTTCTCCTAGGCTGTGTCCCTCACGTTTCCCCTCCCGTCCATGGACAGCAGGAAGCAGGAGCCTTTGTGTGGCACCAGGGTGGGAGTGAGTCAGGTTCCCAGAGCCTCTAGTACGGCAGCTGTGCCTTTGCCTCGTGTGACAAGTCCCGGGGCCCTGGGTGCCAAGGCATGGGGAAGTCGGTGGAGTGGTGGCCTGAGTTTGCCAGGTGTGGCCCTGAGAGTGGGTGTGTATGTGGTGGGGGACGCAGGGCACCTCAAGGAAGGAGGCTTCACCCAGAGGGACAGTGCCTGACTCAGAGCAGCTGCGGTGCTCTGTGACCTTAGCATGTTTACCCACCTCTCTGGGCTGCCGTCCGTCGCTGGCATTGGGGATGTGGTCTGAGGGCTGTCATGGGCCATGGACCCAGGTGGGGAGCATAGGCAAATGCATGCCCACCCACATAAATGCCCAGCCTCCTGGAAGACCCCCACCCCAGTCTGGGAGTGGGAGTCACGTGGTCCTGTCTGGCCCACCTTCTGTGACTGGGTGGTGTGCTGGACTTCAGCTGGGCTTTCCTGGAGGAGGTGACCCCAGGTGTCCCCTGCCTGGGCTGTGCACCCTCCTGGAATCCCTTCCTGGACTCAGAGAGTATTGGCAGGAGGGGTGCCTGCTGGGTCTCGGCTGTGTTGGCCCTGGCCCAGCAGTGGACTTTTGTCACGGCCTTTTCCTACTGGGCACAGGACCACCATCCTGAGCAGCCAGCCAGGCCTGACCTGGGCCTCTGGCTCACTGTCCTGCAGTGTGCAGTGGTGACACTCTGCAGAGGGATGCCTACTATGACTCCTAGTAGCTCCTCTTGGGCTGCTGGGCCCTGCCCTTCCTGCTGGACTATGACCATCCAAGGCCTTCATGGGCTAGGGCAGAGCGCGAAGTTCAGCTTAAGTATTAACTGGCCCTGCAGGGCTTGGCCAGTGGACGAAGGCCACTCCATAGTGATGGCTGTGCTGGCGACAGGACTCTGTGGGGGGGGGAACTGCTAGGGACAAGGAACTGGCACAGCCACAGGGCCCTGTGGGCAGGGGTAGGTGTCCTCAGGAGGGCCAGGTGGCCTGGGGCAGAGGCTGGGGTCCTTGGGACTTGCGAGGCAGGCTGGGCTGTTGCAACGTAGGGGACGAGGCTGGTTTCAGCACCAGCTGCTCCTCGAGGTTGCCCTGCTGGAGCTGGGAAGCAGACCAGGAGCAGGGTCCTGTGCCCAGTGGCCTGGCCCAGGGTCCCTGTGTTCTGTTGGGCTTGCAGGAGCTGGATCTGGGGTTTGGGGGGCCTGTTGGCAGGTAGCTGTGTATCTGTTTCTGGTGAGCCTGCTGTGGTGCATTTCTCAGAGACTGGATGGAGATGGTCCTTTCTGGCGTATGGTGCTCTAAGCCCCATGCAGAGTGTGCCACCCAGTCTGTGTGGGAGGTGGGAAGGAGTCCGTGGGGTCTGCAGGAGGGACATGGGGTAGCCCGGGTGGTTAGGCCGAAGGGTACTCTCCATGTGTGGTGGCCTGGGGGAGGGTCACATACACCTGCTCATGTCTTGCTGTGTCCCGTGGATTGTGTGGCTGCTGGGCCTAGGTTCCTAACTGTCCCAGCACCTGTGTCCTCAGGCTGCTGCATCCTTGAGACTGTCACGGTGACCTGAGTGCTCTGTCTGCCTCTGTCTCTCTCTCTAGCTGGTCCATTGGAGCAGCCCTGACCACGCATCTCTTGTCTCCATCTGTGGGCTCTGGCGCCAGCAGCTCAGCCACTGGCTGCCCTTGGGGAGGCTCAGAGCTGCATCTGCCGGTCACTGGGGAGGATCAAGTGCCCCTGCATCCAGACAGCCAGGCCAGATCAGGCTTGCGTTCCTGCCCCTGCCAGCGCTGTCACAAGAGTGGCCAGACCCCTCCCCCTGCCTGCTGTGTACCTTGGCCTCAGCCTTGGAGGGTAGTAGCACTGGGCACTGGGTCCATCTTTCTCCCCTCTGTGGCCTGACATCCCCACTAGCTTTGTCCTGTAGGCAGGTCTGTGCTGGAGACAGGACTCTGTGTGTGGGGGGGACTGCACTGTGTGCCAGTCACAGAGCTGTGTCCCTGGATCCCTAGTGTCCTGGGCCTCTCTACTGGCCAGTGCAATCTGGGACATGGACCTGGGGTTTCCTGCAGGTGTGTACTGGGTGTATATCAACCATGGTGTGTGTGCAAGGCTGTGTACATGTGAGAGTGTGCACATGGGCTCCAGCACACGTCTGTGTGTGTGGCTGTTGTGTGGCGTGCATGTGCTGCATGTCAGTGGTGTGTGTAACTGTGAGTCATATGCCTCACACATGTAAGTGCACATGGGCACATTGCGTGTGGTACGTGGGCCTGACCGTAGCTTGTGGACTTCTGGTCACACTGTGTTCAGTGCCTGTGTGTCTTTCTGGAAGTGAGCGGGGCGTCTCTTGTGCTTCCCTGAACTCTGGGCTGTGTAGGTCTCAGATTTAAAATGCTGTTGAGCAGGTGTCTGCCCAGCCCATCAGCCCAAGCACCCTGAGAGTTGGGGGTAGAAGGATGCCTGCTGTGGGTGGCCAGGGCCTGTCCCTCCACGTGCTGGTAGCAGCGTGGTCCTTTAGCTCTGGAGGCCTTGCCCTATTCAGTCTGCGTCCCTGAGCTTTTCTGTGTTTCCAGAGCGAGCATTTGGTACCCTGAACCGTGGGGTGGGGGCATTGCCCAGCCTTGGTGAATGTGACGGCACTGCCCATGGCCTCCTCTGGGGTTTCCGCTCCTGTCTTGACTTGGCTCAGATGCCAGGTGTGTGTGTGTCACAGTATCAGGCCCCCCACACCCCCATCTCCGTGTGCCTCACACCGGTGCCGCTGGCATCGGACAGCTGCAGCCTTGAAGCAAAGGGTGTTTTTGGTGGAGGAAGCAGATCTGGCGAGGGCACGGTCAGGGAGGAAACAGGACGGGACTTACTCCAGAGAGCCTCTACGGCTTGCAGAGGAGCAGCAGTCAGGGCTCTGGGCTCCGTTCCCTCCTGAGCCCGAGCGCAGTGGGGAAGGACCATGGCGGTTGGCCCTGCCCACATCGCTTAGTTGGGAAGAGAACACTGGGTGGAGGGTCTCGCTGACACAGAGGGGCCATGGTGCTTCTGGTTCTCAGGGTCCCCCGTTTGCTTCTTGGCACCGCACTTACTCTGGCCAGAAGCCTGCTTGACCTGAGCGCTGCAGTGCGGGACGCTTTTGTGTGGCCTCTGCACATCGGCAGGGTCCCCGTGCGACCCCATGGTGGAGCTGAGCAGACTTCCTGTGCTGCCCAGGGGCAGGAAGGGGCGGAGGCTGCTGACATCTCAGCCCGCTCAGCTGACCAGTGACCGTGGGAAAGGCAGGCATCTCAGAGTCCCGCAGGCCACCCTCTGCCCCACCCTCTGGAGCCTTCCTGAGAGGTGGCCTTGAGGTCCCTGTCAGGCCCCTGGAGGAAGGACGGAGGGGGCCAGCTGTAGTTCAAGGAGGAGGTTGTGCCTGGAGGCAAGCTAGGCCTGGCAGCAAGGTGGTGGGGGCTGTTGCATTTGTGGTTTCTGCCTGCCGAGAACTAGACACTTCCGGGGCTTAGGCAGCCAGGGACAGGGGGTAAGGGTGCCACTGCCTGTCACCCCAGAACAGACCCTGGGGCCACAGCTCAGGCAGGGCTCGAGGCAGGTCTGTGCCTGTGTGCCAGGGCTGATTCTGCTTGCAGCCTCTGTTGGTCTGTAGGAAAGGCCACCCCACCTGAAGGCCCCTTGCTTTGTGAGGCCAGGATCAGCATCCCCACAGGGGCTCTGTGCTCTCTTGTTTACCAGCATGGGACCCCTGTGAGACTTGGGGGACCTGGGCCCGAGGTGGCCTGCGGCTGGGGTCTTGAGCGTCCGTCCTGTGATATGGGGGGACCACAAGCCTTTCCCACGGCACTGGAGACGCAGGCTGCCTGGGGAGCCATCTGGTGTCTGCTCCTCCACGCGGGTCCCTCATGCATCCTGCCAAGTCTCCTCACCAGCCCCGCCAGCCCTCTTGTTCTCCTTTCCCGTGGGTAGCACCAGGCTTGTGGGTGCTCTGCTCCCCCAGTCCTGGGCACTCCCCACTCTGCTTTCAGCCCCCGTATCTAGGCAGCTGGGGCATCTGAAGGGAGGTAGTGGGCATTGCAGGCTGGGGTGCAGCAGCCTCAGGCCACAAGAGGCTCTAGCGTACCTGGACTGGAGGAGGACATGTGGACCTCTGCTCTACCCCAGAGACCTGTGTGCTTTCTTGAGGCCATGGAGAGGGCGGGCTCAGGAAGTGGCTGCCCTGCAGAAGGGCAGGAGCTGGTGAGGCCCAGGACTTCTTTCCAGAGACTCTGCAACACCTGCTGCTGTCTGAATCCCACCTGGTTTTGCAGAATAGGCCCTGTGTGGTGCTTGGTGCCTCCCTCCCCACCTCGCAGGTTGGGATGGTGTGACAGACACTTCCATGACACTTCTGCAGCCTCAAAGGAGAGGTCCCTCCTCACAGCCGCTGCTCCCCTCCTCTGTGCTGTATCTCTGACCAGCCACCCCAGCCAGGTGACTCCTGCAGACATGGTTGTTTCCTCCTGGATTTTATTGGCTGGAGGTCCTTGTTTTAAAGCCTTATTCATCATGTTTCTTGGTGACAAAAGCCATCAGCTTTGTCATAGTCCGAGGCAGGAAAGGACCTTCTGTTTTTGTGCCCCTCTTCTGGCCCCAGGGCCTCCCAGGGCAGAGGCATCAGGCAGCGGTGCCCTGTGGCTCTCGCCGTCCTGAGTTAGGCCTGGTGCAGCCTGGGTGCAGACTAACACTCTTGAGGGGTCCTGTGTGGGCTGGGACGGCTGATCCTAGCCTCTGAAGGGGAACAACTGACTTTTAGAAAGCAGCACTGTAAATGGGGCAAGCTGAGCATTTTCAGTCTTTAAATGTGGGGTGCCCAGGAAGAGACTTGTCTCTGGAGAGGCAGAGGGAGTGCGTAGTTGGGGTTAGTTGGGGGCATCCTGGTTACCCCATGACCTTCTGTCATTAGCATCTGTCCAGCTGACGGATGCTTTGGGTACATTGCTGATGAACCTGGCTGGTTGCCCCCACTGGCACCACCCCCCTGCAGGCAGCAGGTGTCTGGGTCCTGCCCTCCTGGCTGGGGTGGGGCTGCGTTTAAGGGCCTGGCTGAGGACACCTGATCCAGTCGCCAGGCTGTCCCTTGTCACGTCATCTCTCTGCTTCATTCAGCCGACAGAGGCCGCCCCGCAGTGCCCAGCACCTGGGGACAGAACCTCAGGGACCCTGCCCTGGAGACGCAGCAGGTCTAGTGTGGGAGCCCACTCCCTGTGCCTGCAGCCCTGGCCCTAGGTCTGGGCTGAGATCCTTCCAGCCCTCATGAGTGCACAGACTGACGGGGATGGGGACTCCAGTATAGGTGAGTGGCTGTGTCTCTGAGCCCTGGTGGGCTGTGTCTGGGGACTTGATCTCCGCGCAGGGAGTGTGAGGGGCCAGCCCAGGGTACGAGCCCTGCCGTGGGCATCCTGCCTTCGGACTCCCCATGTGTGGATCGGGCTGTGCAATATGGGATCTTCACAGCCGGGAGAGGCCCGGGCTGTGCAGTATGGGGTCTAGTGTGTGCACTGGAAGTCAAGGTGGCCTTAGCGCAGACTTTAATTGTAATTCCCTTCTCAAGAAGCAGACAGTGCCAGATGTGCAGGGGGCTGAGAAGGAGAATTATAAAATTCGAGGCCAGCCTGCTGAGCAATTTAGCAAGATGTTATCTCAAAATAAAGATAGAAAGGACTGGGAGTGTCGCTCGGTGGGAGAGCAGTTTCCTAGCATGTGCAAGTCCCCAGGTTCCATGTTCAAAGTGAAACTTGAGTGAATTTGGATTTAAAAGAGTTAGAGGAGATCTTAAAGTCAAAAATCACCAGATAGTGAAGTAGGCCATGGTGTTTTCAGTTCATGGAAATACGGGTGAAAGCCTTGGGAGGCAATGTCCTGCTAGGACCAGGCCAGTAGGCCAGTAGGATGGATGGGATGAGGCTGAGGCAGGGATGTCTCTGGGACCCCACGCAGACCGATTCCTCTCCATTGTTGGTTCTGCACAGAATCCGCCTATAGCTGCCTGTGAGTGCCCTTCCTGCCTGGCCACTTCACTGAGTAGTGGAAAGGTCCCTCTTGCAATGGTGGGGACGTCCTTTTATCGGACTGCTGCTGGAACTATGGCCCAGGGCTCAGCAAACCGCTTGAGGTTGGCTGCAGATTTGGGTGTGTGCAGCCCCCCGAATTGGAAGGATTTCACAACCCTGAGGAGCCCGTGCTTCCCTTCTCATGTTTTCCTGACTCGCACACCCCTTCGCTGTGGTGAGCCCCAGCGTGAAATCCAGGGGTCCCCGAGGCTGCACAGCCCCCTGCGGCGCCTGTGTGGGTTGAGGCTGTGACCCCTGCAGCCTGCCCTGGCCAGTGTGTGTGCATTGTGCCCTGCATGACGTCTGCCCAGGTTTCTTGGCCCCATGGCCTCCCGACAGTGGACTGGCCAGGTATTCATGCCGCATGAATGGGCTGCTCCTCAGGTTTTCTGTCCTGCTGCTCACACCCCTCGGGTCTTTGTTCTCCCAGTGGGAAGGTGGGGGCTACGTCCCAGCACTGCCAGATGAGACGCCCCAGTGCGCAGGGCTCCTGCGTCACTGCTCCCTGGGGCCAGGCTGGAGGACAATCGTTCCTTGCGCTTGGGCAGCTTCGGGTGCACATTTCTCTGCCAGTGCCGCTGGCGGAGTTTTGGGTAAACAACTGTGCCATGAGCACCAAGCCACGAGTGGGTGGAGGGCATGGGCTCTGGACACTGCTTGCCGCCTGCCCTTCTGTGCCGCCACCTCTGCCTGGGATGAGGAACCTGAGCAGCTGGTGGCGACCTTGTCCAAGGTTGTGAGCTTGGGATTGGCCCCACCTGAGCGAGAGTCTGAAAACTGCAGGCAGTTGGGGCCTGGGCCCTGTGGGTCCCTGCTGTGACGCGGTGGGGTGGGGTGCTAGGGTTGGCCGCTGTGTCTTCTGTATGCTGTCATTCACACTGGGGTTTGTCACAGGTTGAGGCAGGACCCCAGCTCTTGCAGGAGGCTTGCAGGCGCACAGACGTGAGGGCGTACAGGCCTTCTTCCATCCCTGTGTTGGTTCAGCTGCAGATGCTAGCAAGGTTGCTGGAGCCCAGAGGATTCTTCCCCCTGGGCTCCCTGGATGGCAGCCTCGGCCATAGCTGCCCTGCGTCCCTCTCTTCCCCCTCTGCCTGGCTCTGCCTTTCACATGCACATGTACACACTCACACAGGTATGCAGCTGTGCACTGGCACCCAGGCACATGCGTGTGCACATGCATGTACAGATGTCAGAGCTGTTTGAGAGCACAGGGCGTGTCTCATGAAAGCAGGTGCTGTTTTCCTTTACGTGTCCTCTGGGCGCAGCCACCAAACCGGAGCACTGGGATCAACACAACAGCGCCCTCAGTAATCAGATTTCACTGTGAAACCCAGCAGTGTCACTAGAAACAGAATTTGGGTTCTGCCTTGTGCACAGTGGACAATGACATCCACCATGCTCCTTGTGGACCCAGGGAGGTCTGGCCTCCCTGCATGCCCTTGGCGGTGTGTGTCCTGGAAGCGCTGGGCCGCTCAGCGTCCCTGGGGAAGCCAAGGCTGCTGCCCAGGCTAGGGTGCGGCTGATGGGTGCAACTTCCTTTGTCCTCCTCCAGGCTTTGCCAGAGGACAGGGGTGGTAGCAGTGGTGCAGAGCATGGGTACGGCCAGGGCGGAGGTACAGTGTGGGGTGTGGACTTTGTCCTGATGCTCATTCCAGTGGTCCCTGTGTAGCATAGTGAGGCTTGGCCCACCTGTCCCACTGTAGCCCTGCATCTGGTCACTGGGCTTCACCTGTACCTTGTGGTCTTCATCTGCTGTGAGTGGGGCCTGGCCTGGGCTGGATGAGGGAAACCACACATGCCCGACTGCTGTGGCTCAACCTTTGGATGGGAGAGTCTGAGCACCTGTGGGTTTCACAAGCAGCGCAGGTGCACATGCGTGTAGGTGTGCACATGTGTGTGGATGTGGATTTCCAGACCCTGCTACCTCTGGCCTCGGCCCTTCTGTGAGTGAGTGGCCCATGTTTCACTCCAGGTCCACGCCCCACACTGTACCTCCACCCTGGCCACACCCATGCTCTGCACCACTGCCACCACCCCTGTCCTCTGGCAAAGCCTGGAGGAGGACAAAGGAAGGCCTGTAGGACCAGCTCGGGCCAGCCATGTGCCATGGGGCTGCAGGGTGCAAGGACCCCGCTGAGTGGGGCCAAGGGAAGGGCAGCGTCTGCGGTCCCACATGGGGTGTGGGGCTGAGCTCAGGGCCAGATGGTACCCTCTGGGTCCCTGCTGCTGTCCTCACTGCCTGCCCCAGCCTGAGGATGCTTGGCAGAGGACCCCACCCACCACTGTGCCACCCGCTGCTCTGCTGCTTTAGTGTGGCTGGAGGGTCTGGGGAGCTAAGGATGCCGAGGCCACACAGCAGGACCTCCAGGGGTCCTGTGGAGACTGCGAGGCCCCTTAGGGTGGGATGTCCAGTGGGCCCGGGCCCGTATGAAGGCTTTCCCTCTACGTGTTGTAGAGCATGGACCAGCACCATAGGCTTGGGTCTTGGGCGTGGCTCAGTGTCAAGTTCAGGGCTAGGTGTGACCTGGTCCTCAGTGGCCTTGATTGCTGGAGCCTGTGGAAGGTCCCTGGCTCAGGCGTGTCCTGAGCAGGGGACCTAAGGAGGTCCTGGGATTCTGATGTTGTGGTGTCATCACTGTGAGCTGCAACTGAACAGCGGGAATTACCCATAGTGCCTGCGTGACCCTCCAGGGTCTGGGGGGTTACCCATAGTGCCTGCATGGCCCTCCAGGGTCTGGGGGGTTACCCATAGTGCCTGCGTGGGCCTCC
>PVJX010040893.1:0-14949 GCA_004027295.1 Dolichotis patagonum | reverse complement strand
AAATGTGAGGTGTCCTCAAACCAACTCCCCCCTCTATGGAACAGATGTAGTTTAGAGAAGTTGGGTCAAAGGTGCTTAAAGAAGGGCACAGGGTGGAGGGAAGGAAGGAAGTACTATTGTATGAATCTGGTCCCTCAAAAGTACATGAGCTGACACTTAGTGCCAATTTTGAGGCATTAAGAAGAGAGCTTTTAAAAAAGATACGAAGACCCCGCCCTCAAGAAGAGGATGGTGAAGGCCCTCATGAAAGAGGTTAGAGGCCCTCATAACATCTGGTTAGCTTCCACCACGTGAAGACAGCATTCGTCTCCTCTGGAGGACACAGTGTTCATGGCGCCATCTTGAAAGCAGGGACCAGACCCTCACTGGGCACTGAACTTGTTGGTGCCTTGACCTTAGACTTTCAGCCTTTAGAATTGTAAGTAACAAATTTCTGTTCTTTGTAAGTTGCCCACTCTTGGGTATATTGTCAGAGCAACCCAAGTAAATCACAGGGGAAGCTGGGCCCATGGTGAACAGCCGCCACTGTCAGGCCATGCTTCTGAAAGTCTGCTCAGGGTGGGAGGCTCTGGGGCTCTTAGAGAAGAGCCTGGGTTGGCCCAAAGGCATCCAGGAATGGGGAGAGTAGGGCAAATGTGGGAAGCCGGAGGAGACCCAGCTCCATCTCCCTTTGGGCAGGAGCAGAGTTGCTAGTTGGGCAGGTGACCGGTGACCTCTAAAAATGTGGCAGGGCCTCAGGACTGGAGGCCCCAGGTGTCAGCGGATGGCTGAAATAGGAAGCGTGAAAAGGGGATGAGAGGCTGCCGCTGGCCAGGAAAACTGTGCAAGATGCGGAAATGGGAGAAAGGAGGCACAGATCTAGGACTTTGACTCTAACTGGCAGGATTTAAGGGGCAGCTGCAAAACTTTGGACCTGAGTGTCCAGCCTTTGAGAGGCCAGGGAAAGACTGTAGACCCGTGGACAGCATCTGCATGGCATTTTCCCCTTCTGTCTCACCTCACCATCTTGTTGGTCACTGGGCTTCTGAGGAGTCCACCTTTCTTGTCCTTTCCCTCCCTGGGGCTGCTGCCTTAGTCCCAGCCTCCACCCACTGTTCCCACCACTGCACCTCCAGCCCTGTCTGTCCACCCATCCTCCATTTGGTCAGTGGTTGGGTCTCCTGAAACATAAACGCATATGCCTCTGCTCACCTCTGTCTCCAGTGGCCCCTTCTCCAGCAGATGAGGCAGTGCCTCTAATGCAGCTGCAGGTCATCACTGACCAGTGAGGCTTCCACAAAGACACAAGGGCAGTGAGCTGGGCTTTTTGTGAACTCACACTTATGCAAGTGGAACAGCCAGTCCTGATGCTGAGATTAAGCCTTTCCTTCCTTGGGGGGGGGGGTAAAACAACCTCTACTTCCATGACAGTGGACTTTGTAAAGGTGGCAGTTGTTTCAAAGTGGAAGGTGGCTGGCAGCAAACACAGACACATCCTCTGGGAAGACTCAGATGTGAACCACAGGGAGACACAATCATCATTGCCTCTTCCTGGTACCCCCTACTGCTGTGACCATTTCTACTATGCCACCCCCGTCTCTTTGAGGGTTGCCTTGATCATATCTGCTGGACACTCTGTGTTCTGGGAGCACTTGATAAATCTGGAGCACTCAGGACCCAAACTGACAGCTTCCCTTGCAGCTAAATACATGTGTGTGGCCAGCCTCCACCAGTGTGCGAGGCCTTCCCCATGGGGCACTGTGACGCTGGGGTCAGCAGCTTGTAGAAGGAGATGAAAGTCTTAACAGAAGCACCCAACTTTCAGGACGGACAGCCATGGTCACAGGGCTGAGCTCCAGGCCCCACAGTGCCATCGGTGAGCTCCTGTGGCTGTAGCAAGGTGCCCTGGTGCTTTGTGGGCACTGTGATTCCATTCCTCTGGAGGACAACTCTGGACACTTCCTGGCAGCTTAGCACCATGTGGGATCTTCATCCCCCAGTCCTCTGTGAATTTACCAGTGGTCTTTTCAGAAGTGCTTTCTGTGATGAATCAATCGCTATAGTATATACATTATAGAACTTTGACTTGTCGACCCCTCCAGGATGCACTTGTGAAAATCAGGCTCCTCTGGGGTCTTCTTGGACTCCCGTCTGGGGTAAGTCCCTGCCTTTGATTTCCATAGCCCTGTACCCTTGCTATCATGATACCCTGAGTTTGTGCCAAACAGGTCTGCTTGCTTGGTGTGCCCCAGACTGGGAACTGGGCAAGGAGATTGTCACCATGTAAACTCAGAGTCACATGCAGTCAGCTCTTGGATGAGCAATAAGTGACCTCAGGGTGCAATTCTTTTGGGTAAACAGAGGCCAGCCTGGTATTGGTGTTCAAATCACTTTTTATGTGCCTAGTGATATTCTTTCTTTCATTGTAAACAAAGGCAAGCTTTGTGAGGAAAATTAGAAAGTTTCCCAGGAAGTTCTGTATCTGCTCATTTTAGCTCCCTGGTCTTCCGCATATAAAATTACATATGTTTAGCTCAGCTGAATTTTACACTTTGGAATAGCAAATACTTGCTTTACTTTTCACACACCCACGGTTGTTTTGGCACCCAGAGTGCAAAATCAGCTCCCTGCCCAATGTGTGGATCATCCCACCTAGGTGCAAACAGCAGATGTGGGTAGCTGCAGCCCCAGGTGACCAAGTCTCCCCTCGCTCTAGACAGTTGCCCTGATGCCCAAGCCAGGCAGGAAGTGGGAGGAGGGGCCAGAAGGTCACCTGGCAACTCTGGGATCACCATACCCTTCCATCCAGGAGAGAAGAGATCCAGAGAGCTGAATCTCTTTCATTTTTGACTCTGAGGTTGTTTGGAACCTGTGAGCACAGAATGAGGACTTGATCGTGAAATCCATGCCGACTTGTCAGCATCGCAGCCTGTAACATTCAAATACCCAAAGCTGACCCTGTGAGACAATAAGTGTGTGGATAGGGACTCTGCAGAATTCATCATGATGTAAGTGTGCATCAAAAAACCTACTAGGAAAACCAGGTTGCTGTTCTCTGAAGCATTTTGCACAACACCTTTACATATTCCCAATTATCACATCTTCTACAGGATGGAAGAGTAGAGAAATGAAAGGCAGAGAAGGCGATGAATGTGTGTTGACTCAGGGCACTTGACCTAGTTAAAAATAACGCACTTGGACTCTGGAGATTTATGCGTGTTTCCCAGGATCTGGGAGACAGCTCTCATCTTCCAAATATTAGGTTTGTGCAAAATACAAAGATGCATTGCTGGCTGGTGTCATTCAAGCCACTCCAAGTTAGCAAATGAACAATAAATGTGTTCTGCGTTTAGAAACTCGGACCCAGGTACAAGTGACCCCGGTTTCTCTTTGCAATGTGTATGTAACAGATTCTGAAATTCTGCTTAAAATACCAGTAGAGACCTTTGGTGTTGGTGGGCCAGTTTTCTCTCAGTGAAAGAGCTTAAATTGTGCTCTCCTTTGGTGTCATTATTATCGCTACTTTCAAAATGTCTTTCAAGTATAATCATTTTCCTTGCCTTATTCAAGTTTCTATAATGCTCTGACTTGGACACTTGGCAAGTGAATCCGATCACAACAGAACTCTGGCTGAAATATAATTATCATCATGGGTTTCTCCTGTATTTCCTTTCATTTGCAGTTCTGAGAGGAGAAGGACTTAGGTATCAGCCTTGCAATCTGGAGGAAAAGAAAGAAGTAAAGTAAGACCATCCTTTTAAAAAGGTAATTTGCTGACCTGCTTGTTTAAATGTGGTCCAGGGATTGTTTGCCTGAGACCCAGCAGGGCTTACATTAAAATACAGAACTCCGGGCCCTTGCCAGCCGCATTGAATAGGATGCATGTGGAGCCCAGGAATCTGCATTTTAGCAAGCTTTCCGTCTGACTCGTAGGCGCCTGGATGCATGAGGACAGGCTGAGTTCGGATTTATGCTGATGCTGGGCCGAAAGGCAACAGCTTTCTGGACGGGAGGGTGGGTGTGGGTGCTGGTCGGTGATCCCTAGCACTGCAGCAGAGATGGTGCAGACCTCTCCTTACTGCCATGCTGCCCTCTTGCACTGACCTCCTGCTGAGTGTAATTAAAAGCCAGGCCATTGTTTTCAGTCTTCCCTGAAACAATGGTGTCATTGCTGGGCCATCTGCCTGCCGCTACCCAGCTGGAGGCCTGGACCAAAGCCCCATGCCTAGCAACAGACCCGCCTCCCTGCCCCTCTGTCTCTGCCTAGCAAGATATCAGAGAGATTGATGCCCCTCATTGGACAGTTCTAGGCCAAGGCAGCAGCTCTCCCAGCAGAATGTACTTGGAGACTAATGTCCAGGGCTCTCGGAGGACAGAGGCCGCCTGTCCCCACGGAAAGTGCCCTGCAGCAGATTCACAGCTCCCATCGTCGGCCTCTGCAGACCCCTGCAGAGCGCTGTCCTGCATGCCTCTGTGAGTTCCAGGGCAGCGGAGGAGGCAAGGGAGACTTCTCGGGTGTCTGCGCATCTGCACTAGGGGTCTCCCCCAGCCCGAGTCATATGCCCAGGCACATCAAACGCTTACAACATGGTACTTGTGACCTTTAGAGTCCTAGCACTTAGGAGAAGGACAGATGCCCCCATCTGACCCCGAGCATCCGATGCACAGTTACTCTAGCAGCCGTGTCTCACAGATGGGAAGGGAGACACAGGGTAAGGGCTTTTCCAGGCGTCCTCAGCCAGGAAGGCTCTGGGCTCAGCCTCACTGTGTCATTCCCCACCACGCCCAGGGGAGTTTCCGTGAATCAAGAGCCCCAGAAGAGGAGCCTGGGTGTGCTGGATGGTGGAGCGCTGGCCTAGTGTGCCTGCCAGGGGGCCCTGGGTTTGAGCCCCAGCGTCAGGGAGGCATCAGTGTAGAAGCAGAGAAAAGGAAGACTTGTGTAATTCAAAGCAACCCACAGAGGAAACGCAATGTCCAACTGTGGGATGTGTTGGGTGACGTTGAGTAGAGAAAGATCCGGGTTTAATTTCCCTTGGTCAAGCAGCTTTATAGGTTCCCTCTCCCTGGACAGCCAGCATGGGGACAGCACAGAGGCCTGTGCACAAGAGTGATCTCAAACCTGGCCACAACATATGTGTCCATCAACACAGGACTGTTGAGTAAACTGGAGGACACTTACGCGCTGGACATCGTGTGACTGTGAAAGGGGAAAAGGCAGGTCTATAATTACAGGTGGAAACGGATCTCCACGGTCTGAAGGCAGAAAACAGCAGTGAGCATAAAATTTCTCATTTGTAAACCCAGCGTGGCATGCACGCCTGCTGATCCGGGCACTCTGGGAAGCTGAGTCAGGAAGATTGTGCGTTTAAGGCCAGCCTGGACAACTTAATGACTTAGCAAGGCCCTGTCTTCTTCAAAAGGGCAGGGGTTGAGGGCCTTGGTGGGTGTTTGAAGCCCTGGGTTCAATCCCCAGTACTGAAAAAAACCAAACATTTTAAAATCTCACTTATATTGAAAGAAAAAATAGTGTGATACACGAAACATTTCCAGAATAATGCTCAAAAAACTTGATCCTGGGCCTAGAGGTCAGCATTCCTGGGGGTCACACGTTTCCCTGTGAGATCTTCTGTGCTGTTCAGTTTCCACTCAGAGACACTATCAGTGGCAGAATTAGACACACACACACACACACACACACACACACATATATATATATATATAATCTTTTTTTGCTGCAGTTCATAATTTATGAAACAGGAGCAATTTGGAATTGGGTGTAAGTACCCAGGGAATAAAAAAAATACCCTAATTTGCAAAATTAAAAATCAAACAAGTACCTATTTTACATGTTATTAATCAACAAAGTGGGCCTGTAGTTGCTGCTAATCAAAATTGATTGCATATACCTAGAACAAGATTTGTTTTCCAGCCAGGGCCAGTGGATGCGTTGATGAAGAATAAAATTCTCAAAAAGGTGCGTTGATGTTTAAATTTTGGTTTGTGCCTCTTCTCAGGAAGCTATGCGGAGTTTTTCATGGATGGTGACTCCGGCTGTGACCCACGAAAGCTTCACAGCTGGCCTAGAGGCTGGGAAAGGATGACTTTCCGATTCCCAGTTGCATCAAGCACTAGAGAGGGACCAGCAGCACACAGGGAGCCAAGCGTCAGGGCCAGCGCCGGGCTCCAGGGTCAGGGCCACTGCTGCACCAGCCTGCAGCCTGCCAGGGGCTGCCCCTCCTCCTGCCTCTGCAGAACGTCGGCGGCCGGGTGCAGCCAAAACTCTGCACCAGCGCTGTGTTGAGAGAGGCTTCCTTTTCTCCTGGAAGGAGGTGTCCCGAGTCGGTGACTAACTCCACAGATGAGGGGTTGGGATTAGGAAACCTCTCGCCCCACAAGGCCACCCTGAGGGTGTGGCTTTGTCCTGCCCTTGACGTGTCGGTGGCATCGTTGAGCCCATTTTCCAGACAGGAGTTACAAAAGAGGGCAGGGCGGAGAGGCTGCGCACTGAATTTGTTCGTCCTTCCCCCAGCCCGCAGTCTTTGGGGACTGAACCCAGGGCCTTCGCACGGAGCTGCATCTCCAGGATGTGGACATGAGACTGGGTCTCCCTGAGTGGCCCCGGCTGGGCTCAATCTTGCAACCCTCCTGTCTCAGCCTCCCAGAGGGCCGAGATTACACAGTGCATCACCACATAGGGCTCTCTTTACCCGGGAAATGAGCAGAATTCTGCTGCATTTCATCGGCCTCGTTGGCTGGTGTCTATGGGTGCCTGGCGGTGAGCACAGGAGCCCCAAGGGGCATCCCCCTCTGTCACCCTGCGCAGGCATCTGCTTCCCTCTGTGAGCTGTAAGCATGGGTCAGAGGAGGGGCTGGGCGGAAAACCGTCTTCACCCCGCAGGTGCCGGGCGGGCAGGGCTCACAGCTGCCACTCTCAGCCGGAGCACGGCTGGAACCGCAGGTGAAGGTGGTTACGCGATCTTTAATGACCGGTATGCAAGTCTAACTCTGATAAAACCGCAGGGACACTGTGAAGAAATCCTGGGAAAAGAAAACTGCTTTTCATTTATTTTATGCTTATTTATTATGGCGATGTGTCTTCCTGTGTCACCCTATATTGTGTCAGACTCCGGGGCCCGAGTTTACAGATGCACCCATCTTGGGAGTGCAAAGTGCATTTTTGTGATGCTGCAGAGATACAAGAAAAGAACAAATAAAGTAGTGGCTGTGTTTATCCCTTGGAGACACCTCCCAAGTTCCTGCCGGCGTGTCTCCGCCCACCTGGCCCAAGGGCAGGTCTCTGCCCACGCAGCACCACGGCCAATCAGGGACGCCTTTTCTCTGAGGCTTTTGGACACCACCGGGACACCACAGTGATGGGAACAGGACTCTGCTGACCAGGGACACCAAGCCCCACTGCAGCTGGGGAGGGGCTGACTGGGCCTCCAGGAGGGGGAAGGAAGTGGGTGGAAGCAGGAAGTAAGGAGGAAGAGAGAGTCTTGCATGTGACCAAACAGGTGTTTAAGGTACAGTGTGACTGTGGTCGTAGCAATAGGTCTTCACCTAGAGGTCAAGGCTAATGAGGTGAGACCGATGGTTATTACAGGATGTCACCAATCCTAATGGAAAGCTCCGCCCTCTGTAACAGCACCGAGCCATCTGGGGTCCTACCTGACACTGTAACCCCTCACTACAGCTGAACATCTCTGATCCACTCTGCGCCAGTCAAAGCGCCCCTGAACTTCTACGTTGGGACACCTGTCTGTGAGGGGTATTCTGCTAGGATATTGGTGCAAAGTGACATCTCTCAAAGGTCGGGAGCTCGCTAGGGGATGGTACTGTTTCACCAGAAACCATTTTGAATACAAACTTAAAAGCACTCTGTCCTTTGAAAATCTCTTGTGTTCTTTATGCTGATTCCAGATTTTTTTATTTGAAAAGCTTGTGTTTGAAAGAGAAACCCGTGGATGAAGTGTAGTCTTTAAACGTCATCTTCCTTATTACAGTAGAATCACTGTCCTAAACCTGGCGGAGAGTGTCTAGACCAGTGTGTAACGCACGAAGGAGACATCGCTGAGTGTATCCTTGCAGAAATCCAGTAATCTATGAAAAAGAATAACAAACATTTCCTTTGTTTCCAAAAGAGAAGACTCAAAATATGTGAATACTCGCTCAGCCTTTTATTAGAAATGATTAGACACTGTTTGGTGTCATAGTCTCTCTTTTATGATTACACAAGGTGATAATGTTTAAATTACTCCAAGTACCTTTATGTTTTCCACACACGCTCAAGAGTCACTGTGAAGTACTTCAAGTGCGGTAATTCTGGAAATTATCAGTCCTGGGAATTATCAGTCCTTTCACTGAGGTTCTGGGGATGAAATGGAAATCCAAGCTTCCTTGGTATATGCTTTGCTTATCACAGCTCTGTGATATCTCACAAGTGCTGCAGCGTCCCATGAACAGCCAGCGAATCGTTAGAATGTCCCTGTGGGAGCGGAGTTAAGAAGTTAAAGCGACATCCGGTAAAAAACGCCGGGGTAGAGGACCCTAACCACGGTGATAGGAAGAGAGGGAGGGCGGGAAGGGAGGGTGCTATCCAGCTCAGAATTGGAGCTGGGCTCAGTGTTTATTTTGCTGAATCTGTTGTGGATATCAGAGCATTCTGAGCAATGGGGAGAGACCTCCCCCAATACCCAGGGCCTTCAGAATGGAGCTCGGAAAGGTCACACGTCATTGCGCTGTGCTGCGTCGACTCTGCGGTACACCTGCCCCAAGAAAACCTTTAAAGTCAGTCTCAGCAGGGTCCGTCTGGGTCAAACATCATACAGCTCCCAGCACAGAAAGCTGTTTCGCTCCCTGAAAGGCAGACGGCAGAATCTAGATACCCGTGACAACATAACATGCAGCATCACCTATCTGATACATCCAATAGCAAATCCGGGTTAACCGGATAGAGGTGGAGATCGGAGGACCTGTGACTCACAGCCAGGCCAACGGGCAGCCACAGGAACAACAGAAGCGATGCGATGATGGGGGAGAAAAGACGGGCCTGGCAGAGGAGGGCTTTAAAACGGTTGTTACAAGTGTGCAGCGATTCTTTCCCTCAAATTAATGTACTGAAACCTAATCTCAAGGGAGGGAACTCGGAAGGGAGGCCTTGCTGCTCTGAGCATTCACGGGTGAGGATTTGGGGGGACAGATGCTTTATCCCATTAGACGCTAGGGGCGTGATAGCTGGGCGACACTGTTTATCCGCACCCCATTTTCCTGGTTGTCTTGTGTATGGACCAAGTACTGGTTAAAATGTGTTAGCCTCACCATTACCATGTCGGGATCAGTCATGAGTCACTTGGTGAGAGTTTGTAAGAAAAAAAAATTCTGTTTTTTCTGCTCTCTCCTCACCAGTGCAATCAACACAGAATTGTTCAGGGATCCCTGGTCACAAAAAATAGGATTTCTTCCTGCCCAAGCAGTCCTATCACTGACACCGTCTGGGGTGTCCTCAAGTTTCGGGTCCCACAGGTGGAAGGGTCGGTCCCACAGGACTGCTCCTCCGGGCTCCCTTCTTCTAGCTCAATCCATTCATTCCGTTTCCTAGTTTATCATTAGGAGCCCAGGAGGACCACAGGGGCTGGGCCCATAGGGAGAGTGAGGCACTCCTGTCTTCTCAAGAAACCTGCTGTGTTCCCCAGTGCAGAAGCCCCACAGACCCCATTTGTGGGGTTCTCCTGGCAGCTCCTTAAATAGGCTCGATGTGCGAAGTTATTGGCCATTGATTAACTGAACTTTCAGTCCCATCCCTCCCAGGAGGTCAGGGGTGGGGATGACCATTTGAGGGATATAGGGGGAGCCTCAGTCGCCCCTGTACCCCGTGCCCCTCCTGCAGCTACCTAGGGCAGCCAGCCACTGCTCACCCACTCTGCGTGGCAAAGACGCTGTGATTGCTCCAGACCCAGGGGCCTCCGGAGCTGTGTCAGGAACTGAGGGTGAAGACGAAAGATGGCATTCCCGAGGTCACACCTGGGTCCCAGAGACAGAAGCACACCCAAGCTGGGCCGGCAGAGGTTCACAATAGCTGCAGACAGAGGGCAGCTTACACCGCTCAAAGGCAGGGAATTCCGTGAGGACCCGGGAAGGACTGACCACGGGGCATGGAAGCCACCAAGAACCAGGCAGCCACGATCCTCATTACCCAGTCACCTCTGCTGCCCCTCCTTCGTCCTGCTCCCCTGCAGAGCCCTGCTCTCTCTGCTCATCCCTCGCAGGATTCTGCACTCACCATCTTCGGGTGGGGGTGGGGCGCGTCCAATCAACAGGAGCCTCCCATTTCCTCTCTAGACTTGGTGGCCACAAATTTTGGGAAAAAACCCCGATAGTCTTAGCTTTAGCATCTGCTGTCACCCCTGACTGAGTTATGGCATGCATACGTGCATGCGTGCATGCTGAGGAAGGGAATGTCCACCTGGCACAAGGTTTGTGCAATGGGCCGTGCGTGAACAGAACACTAAGACAGGGTGTGGGAGGCCACAGAAGAGGCGCTGGGAGCTTCTAGAAAACCCCCGCAGAGTGTCAGCCCTGTCTGGCAGCTGCCCTGTGGTAGCTGACTGCCCTCGGATGCCATGACAGCAGTTTAAGTCATTAATAATAGAAGTGAGCCTGTGCGTAATGAATTATTGAAAAAGTGAGCAATTCAAATTTGATTGCACTGAAAGTGCATCACAAAACACAGGCACTAAGAAAGATTCTCCTCTCTGGGGAAATAACTGAATAACTCTCCCATGCATCCTTGATACTTGGGATACTTGGGTTACACTCAGTTCAGTCCTGAATTTTCATCACCTTCTGAGACTTGTAGATATGTTGGGTGTGTTTGTTTTTAATGTACATTAACATTTAGGACACAATTCACCCATTGTAATATATCCTCAGGTATCTACAGCCATCGGTACAGCCAGTTTTAAAGAAAGTCCCAAAAGCTTTAGCTGTCACGTTGCCCTGTAGCCTTCTCCCCCAGGTACAGAGAGCCACTAATCTACTTTTATCTCCATAGAAGTGTCCTGGACATTTCATACACATAGAATCACATCACATGTGATCTTCTGCGACGGGTTCTTTCACGTACTGTGATGTTAGCGCATGTTAGCGTTTTGTTTCTTCTGAAGGCTGAAGGCTTCCTTTGCTTGGCTGCACTGCATGTTGTAGCCAAGGTTTGCAAGGAAAACAATTCAATACAGGACACATAATTTATAAGATTATTTTATAATGGCCACCCAAAGAGTCAAACACAGGAAATCTTTCCACACATTAAAGACCTGGAGAATCCAGATAAGGGCCTGGATCCCATGGCAATGTCCTGCATGGCCCAGCTGAAGACATACAGCCCATGACAATGACTCATGCAAGTCTATTTTACAGACCTACACTGAGAAGGCCCAAAAGTCAGCAGGGGAGGCTAGAAAGTCTGTGCCGGCAGGATGAAGGATCTGTGCCAGCAGGCTGAGGGGTCTGCACTGCATCCAGGAAGCGACACTCAAAGTAAGGGCCAGAGCTCCCCGAAGAGTGTCACAGCCATCCTCAGTGACAGCAAGTCCCGAGCTCCTCTGTCGATGAGAACAGCCGAGTTCATATCAGGAAAGAAGCTCAACAGCTCCTCCAAGAGAACCCACAGCAACAGGAGAACCAAGCACACCACCCTCTCCTTTCTAGTTCTCCTTTCTATGCTGTTGGCAGCGAGCCCCAGGTGGGCCCTCTGCACCCAACACCACACTGATCAGTCGAGCTGGGTCACGTGGTGACCACCAGTTGTCCACCTACCACGCTGTATTTCATTTATTCATTGACCCATTCATGCATATTTGAGTTGCTTCCACCCTTTGGGTCTCAGAAAAATGCTGCTATGAGCATGGGTGTGTAGATGTCTCTTGGAAACCCCGGATTCTGTTCTTTTGGGGAGGTACCGTGAGGTGGAATGGGCGGATCATACAGTAAACATGTGTTCAGCTTTACGGGGAATCACCTGATTGTCTCCGGCAGCAACTGTACCGTTCTCCCTTCCTACTAGCACATGTGCAGCACCACCCCAGGCACGAGGGCTCCAGTTCCGCACATCTTTGCCAGCACTGGCTGTTATCTGACTGTTTGCTTTAGCCATTCTAGTGAGTACGGAGGGGCCGGGATTTAGCTCAGTGGTGCAGCCCCTGCCTGGCAAGGTCCTGAGTTCAATTCCCGGAACCAAAAACAACAACAAAAAGCACAAAGATCACAACCTAGTGGGTAGGGAGTGATATTTCTTTGCAGGTATTTATTTCTGAACAGAGCCATCTTTTTCCTCTCAAAACCACCCGTACTCCTTGTTTTCACCAAGGGCCTCAGAATTCACCCAAGTGCCTTGCTTGAGTCCAATACCTGAGCTAGCACTGCTCTTGCCTCACGGGATATCAGTTAAATTTTAAAAATTCTGTGCCACGTATGTCATTTTTTTCCCTCAGTTACAATACATACTCACTGCAGCACATTTGCAAAATTATATGCAGAGATTTAAGATCACCTAGAGGAAACAACTGTTAAACACACTCTGGGCGTGTTACTGCTGTCTGTATAAATGTCAGGTGTGTAATTGACATATAACTCCTCCATCTTCCTATTCTCCGAGCGAGGTGACCCCAAAGTATGAGTTGCATGGGTGCCGGGACCCTCGTGGACAGAGCCCAAGTTACCTCCAGGCTGCTTTGTTGGATACTGTCGCTGGCTTTGTCTCCTTCCGGCCTATGACCCACCTTCCTTCCGGTATCTGCTTTGTCTGGGGGAAGCACACCCTGACGCATCTCTCTCACATGAAGCTGCTTCTCAGAACCTGCTTCCAGGGAGCCTCATGACTTTGCCAGCCCAGGAGAACTATCATTTTTATCTTTTAATAGGAAAAAAGTTCATATACAAAACCATAGAAGTAATATACTGAACCTCAAATTCTCTTCACCCACTCCAACAACTACCCTGTCTGTTATTTGTGTTTCATCACTTTTCCTAAAACTGTTTTTCTTTGGAGATGAGAGGGGAGCCTTTAAAAACAAATCCCAGATGTTGTATTATTTTAATCACAAACATTCGAGTATTTACTTGTAAAATATGAGTGATGAAAGTTTAAACACACACAATGCCACTATTGTGCCTGAAAGACTAGCACGAATTCTTTAATATTATCTGCTAACCAATCTACCTTCTTGTTTTCTTGATTTTCTCAAAAGTGTCGTTTTAGGGTTCATTTGCTCAATTCAGTGCTTGCAGCTGTTGAGTCCTTCAGTTCTCTGGGCAGCTCAGCCGTTCCGTCGCCTGTTAGAAGCAGGCTGATTGTTTTCGGGATCCTTCGTCCCGCCTCTGGGTTGGGCTGGTGGGAAGGCTGGGCCACTAAAGCTTGCTTCTGGCCCAGGGATGTCCTGGGGATGGACCGCTGGGTCCAGATGTTTGTGTCACTCAGGTTCAGGCCCGGCCTGCAGACAGGATCCCCGCATAGGTGGTGCTAGGACTTCCCGCTGCTCGTGGTCAGGAGACGTATAGTGTCTGGTTGTCCCACCTTTGGGCACCTCAGGTCAGGTGTCTTTTACTCTAATGAAATCCTTGGCTCGGGCTAATTGTGAAGGAAAGGAGGATGACTGAAATCAGTTTTGGAGGAGTAGAGGTGACAACGTTGGCCCCCTTGGTCTGTCTCCTGGCCAGGGCAGTAGACGATGGTGGTGTAGCTCAAGGCAGGAGCACATGGAGGGACAGGAAGTCACATCTCAAGCAGAAGCACAAAAAAGGGGACGGAGTGGTGGGCCCCAGCTTGCTCCTTGTGTAACACCCCCCCTTAAGAGGTGTGCCAGTGCCCTAGGGACTTCCCGTGGGCTCTACCACCAGTGCCGCTCTGGGGACCAGACCTCCAGTCACAGGACACCCTAGTAGGACACAAACCAGATTCAAGCCAAAGAAATAGCTTTAAATGGATGAGACGGATCAGATGTTGTCAACTCTGGGGTATGGTCTCCCACCCACTTCTCACCTCATGGGTTTGGTTTCCTTACAATTTTAAGATTGATTTGCCAACTGGACAGCTGAAAAACAAAGTCCATTCCTCCTCCTCCTCCTTTTCCTCCTCTCCTCCTCCTTCTTATCTCATCCTTCTCCTCCTTCTTCTCCTCCCTCTACTCCTCCTTCTTCTCCTCCCTCTCCTCCTCCTCTTTCTCTTCCTCCTCCCCCTCTCCTTCTCCTCCTCTTTCTCTTCCTCCTCCACCTCCTTCTTCTCCTCCTCCTCTTTCTCTTCCTCCTCACTCTCCTTCTTCTCCTCTTTCTCTTCCTCCTCCTCTCCCTTCTCTTCCTCCTCCTCCTTCTTTTCCTCCTCCTTCTCCTTTCTCTTCCTCTTCCTCTTCCTCCTCTCCTCTTCCTTCTCTTCCCATTGCGCCTCGTGGACTGTCTGATGCAGAAATCACCCCCTGCATGGCTCCTAGGTAGGTGCAACATGTCTGGCCCCAGTTCTGCTGAGGGGTCTGCTGCCCACCCAAGTCAAGGTCAGTATCTTTGAAGCCATCGCTGGTGCAAGGAGTTGCTGATGTTCACTCCCGTGAAATGACCAAAGGCCATCAAGTCAACACCAACAGTGCTGGCAGGGAAAGTTCAGAGATGCAGTCTGTTCATTGCTCCCACCTTTTAGATCCTCTCCTCGGGGCACAGCGATGAATCTGTGAGGGCCAGCACAGAGCAACCTTGGGGACAGATTCTGTCCTGAATCAAAATGTCCCTTCCTCTTCCACCTGGCTCACTGGCTTGGGCCCTAGTACTACTCTTCTCTCTACACAGCCAGACCCAAGTTACTGGATCCAGCTTGTGTCTTGTATGGGGGTGACTATGGGCCCTAATTCTTCAGTTTTCCAGGCGGGGCTACTGCCACCCCTACGTCCACTCCCCAGGGGCTGTCTCTCCTGACTCCAGGATGTCAGT
>PVJX010040892.1:0-14956 GCA_004027295.1 Dolichotis patagonum | reverse complement strand
AGACATTATGGTAGCTACTGTTAATATTTGGTTATCTTGTTGTGAAGTGCTGTGTTGCTTACATTGTTCTGTTCTGCTTTGTTCTGTCTACTTCTGTTTTATTCTCTTTAAAATAAAATTTAAAAAAATAATTAGGATCCCCACATATAAACAAAATGTTATACAAAAATACTGAAAAGAAATTAAGGATATCTTATTTTACAATTTCAAAGCAAATTATAATCTTTTTTCTAATGAACAAATTGGATTATATTTGTGGAATGAGAGGCATACCTTCTTTTAAAGTATTTATAAATCTGCCCAGTACAGACTGAGAAAGATTTTGTGAAGATTTTTAATTCTACCAGATGGTATAAAAAATGTTGTCCAGAAATATTTTTGTTACCCTTTATCTTTTATATCTGTCCACTTCTCATTCTAACCTTGAAATGAATATGCTACAGATTTATGAGAATATAGAAATTAGTGACTTCACAGGCATTTAAAATACAGGGTAAAGTGCGGGCTAATCAAAATAATATGAATAAAATTATCAAGGGTAAAAATATAAACTAAATTACATTCCTACATCATAACATATACAATTTTAAATGAGATTACCAACCTTGGTCACTTTTTCCCTTATCCCAATCACCACTCCCTGGTATACTATTTAGATTAATTTTCAACAATTTATATTTGTAGAATATAAAGCATTAAGGAAAGATAAAGGCTTTTACTCTTGGAAGGCATGGTCTAGATTATGTAGGTGAGGAAGAAAATGACTGCAAAGAATGTTCTTCCCATTACTTTTTGTACTCTTTTCTGTAACTGTCATTTCGCAAACACAATTACTACCAGAGTTACAGTCTAGAGTCTGCCAAGATAGACATTGATTTCTACTAGCAAAGAAGAGAAACTAAACACAGCATTAATTCAACAGTATAAGTGGGCAAGAAATAGTCTTCAGCAGACCACCAAAAAGAACATTTGCCAGCCGATTCAGACAATCCTCCTGCAAATCACTTATTTTGGTGCTATAGATCATGATCTGCTTATATCACTAGTAGAAGTTATCAATGATTCTGTACTTCCTCATTAAAGTATATCAGAGTAAATTCTGAGTGTTTCTCTCAATATTTCTGACATAGTATTTTTAAATCCCAGTTTCCTGTGTTATTTTTGGTATAATATATGTAGAGATATGTTTAGTTTCTAACCAGTCCCCTTCATATGGCTTGTATAAAGATGTTCCCCACAAAATCTCATGTGGTCATAGGTGGGACTTTTCAGAGGTGACTGGATCTGGAGTTTGTGATGCTGGGATAAAGTGTGTGATGCTGGGATCAAGGGTATCCCATCTTAGGTTTAATGCTACCCACCCTAAGGCATAGGACTTCTGCCTAGCCTACTCTTCCATGGACTGTTTCTCCACTGTGATGCCCCTTAGCCAAACCACCATGCCTTGGAGCAAGCCAACAATGCACTCAGACCTCTATGAACTGTGAGCTAAAAATTTTTTCTTCTTTTAACTTTTAATGTCAGGTATTATGTCTCACCATCAAAAAAATGTAGCTAAGACAACCTTGAATTCAGAAGTTTTAATAAACATTAAATCAATGAATGAAAATAATGAAAAAATACATAATGTTAATACAAAATATGTCTTACAAAAACAACAGCAATGAACAACAACAGGAAAATATTTGAATTCTTCATGAGATGATCCTTCAACTCATTGTTTCAATTTCAAGAACCTTGAAGAATCCTTCAAGTATATAGAATTTGGAAAAAAAAGAGATGGAAATCAACTTATCAGTCATCTTTCTAATCAACTTACCTACAACATAGAGAGCTTTTTCAGCTCCACTGTCTTTTGTGAAGTATTTCATGGTAGAAATTATCATTGTGCTTGTGATTTTCCTGTGTTCTTTCATTGTAAGTATTAAGTCTAAACTTCTTTTCTGAAACCTGAAAAACTAGTCATGTTCTGTCCATGACATCTTATAGATTGTCCACAGTAACCACTCTGCTATCCCCACGGAACTCTATATGTGACCATGTAAAAAAGTGAGATAGTTTCTTCTTGTAAAGAGATCAGAAGATAATAAAAATTTGTAAAATGCTTTTGTAATACTCCATTATTTCACTGTAGGACCATGTGAGTATATGTGGTTACTGATTTAGAAGAGTCTGTGCTATGCCATCAATCTGTCTTTTTTATTTGAATTTAACAGTTGCCTGACATCTTCCAAAAACTGTATATGTGTTCACTTCCCAATATAGAAAGCATATGCTATGGGTACATCTACCGCTACAGTCTCATTATGATGTTGTCTCTAGCAAAATCACCACTTTCTGAGCCAATTATTTTCAGTCTTCATTTTTTTCAAAGTATAGAGATTTTCACTGGACAGGTGTTCTTCTAGCCTTGCTCCTGGAGACTGTTCATTAGGCTATTTAATTACAGTCCAGTCTTTGGTAAAGAGGAAGAATATATATGCATACATAGTGTAGACCTAACAAATCCCAAAGTTGTGTCTAGACTTGTAGTCATTAAACATGCAACACAGTTATGTCCATACCCACAGATTCTGTTGTCATTTTAAGGCTCACTGATACCACATAACTCATACTGGAGCACCCCACTCATAAACCTACATACCCTTAATTGACTTCTTGTCTCATTTGACTTATATTTCCCACCTGTGATATTGCCTGTCCTTCACAATGTTGATTCTACCTGTGTGCCTTTGTGTCTGTAGCCATGATTGTACCAGAATGGACAAATGTGTATATAATTACTTAGGAAACATTAAGTTTTAAGCTTAACTGAAAAATCTAGGAATCAGTGATTTCATCATTGATTACAAAACGTGCCTGAACAAGACTCATTTTTTTCATAACCAGAGGTATATATATTCTAGTTTGCCAACATATGAAATGATTTTATTTTGCTTGCATAGGTAGTCAGAAGCATAATTTACTTATTTAAAAACATATTTTGGTATGTTTTAAGTGTGCATAATGATCACATTCATCATAGAAAATTTGTACCTATGCATGACAAAATTTGATTCTATTTTTTCCTCATCATCCTATCTTCTTTTCAACCCCTGTTCCTCCTTATTTACAAAAATTTTGTTTTCAATTTTATCTTCTTTTCTCATCATTTACTTTCCTTTGCCTTCCTTCTTTTCCCCTCTGTAATCCTTGGCTTCCTTTCCTTTTTGAATATTTTCTTCCTTTTTTAAAATATGTGTTATACATATTGATCCTAATTTTCACTTACAGTTTTTCACACCAGAGAAACAATTCAGTATATCTACATGCACTTCTGGTTTATTTCACTTAAGAGTGTGTTCACAAACAAGACCTTGTCTCAAAAAAAAAAAAAAAGAGTGTGTCCTCAAGGTGCATCCATGTAGTTAAAAATGTCTCAAGCTTACTCTTATTTTTAGCACAGTAGTAGTCCCATGTATATAAAAAATCTGTACCTACTTTACCTATTTATCATTTGATGGGCCTTTGACCTATTTCCAAGATTTAGCTCTTGCAAACATAGATATGCATATATCACTGTGGTATGATGCTTTTACTTCTTTCAGAAAGATACCAAGAAAAATAGTTGGATCCAATGGCACCTCTAGTCCTAGAGTTTTGAGGAATTTCAACACTGATTTCCACATTGTTTGCACCAGACAACACTGCAACCAATAGTGGAGGATTCTTTTATCCCCATAGCCCTGCAGTATTTGATATTAGTTGATTCGTTGATAATAGCCATTCTTTCCAGAGTGAGATGGAATCTCAATGTTGTTTTAATTTGTATCTCCTGAATCATCAAAGTTGTATATTTGCCATTTACATTTCTTCATCTGAGAAATGCATATTCATCTCGGATGTGCATGTTTTGATTGAGTCTTTCAATTAGAAAGTTCGGATTTTTTTCTGTTCATTATATATTATAAATAGAAGTCCTTCATTTGAGGTACAAGTGATTGAAATTTTTCCCACTCTATAGGTTGTATTTTCACTCTGTTGATTTCTTTTGCTATGTAAAATTGTTTTAGTAAGATGAAATCCCATTTGTTGAAAATTTATGATAGTTACTATGTTTGGGGTTTTGCTCATAGGTGTCCATAGGTGTCTTTACTACACCAATACTTTCAAAGTTTCACCTATTCCATATTCTAGCACATTTATGTGTTTTAATGTTTAGATCTTTGATCCATTTTGACTTTAGTTTAGTGCCTGGTGAAAAATATGTGTCTAGTTTTAATCTGCAGCATATTGGAAGCCAATTTTTCCAGCACCACTTATTATAGTCTATCTTTCTAAAGGCGTTTCACATCATTGCCAAAGATAAAGTGGCTAAGTGTGTCTGGAGTTCATTCTGCAACTTTTAATCTTTTACACTGATCCTTGGATCTGCTGTTTTGCCAGTATCATGCTATTTTTATCACAGTACTTTTGTAGCATAATTTCAAGACAAAAATTGTGATACACATCCCAAGCTCAGTTTTGTTGCCCAGTGTTGCCTTTGCTACTCTAGGTCTCTTATGGTTCCAAATGGATTTTAGATATTTTTCCCTAATTCTATGAGACATGCTGTTGGAATTTTGATTGAGATGCATTAACTATGTATAAAATTTTTGAAAGTATAGCCATTTTCACTATATTGGTTCTTCCTACACAACAACAAAGTGCATCTTTCCATTTCCTTATATATTTTTCAATCTCCCTTTCAACATACTGTATTTTCAATGTAGAGGTCTTTTACTTCCTTAAATTGATTACTAAGCATTAAAAGTTTGGGATGCTACTGTGAATGTTATTGTTCTCCTAAATTCTCTCTTATTATTCATGTATAAGCAATCTTGATTTTTGAGTGCTGTCATTGTATCCAGCTATGCTGCTTAATTTGGTCATTAAATCTATAAGTCTTTTTGTGGAGCTTTTGAGGTTTTCTATGAAGAGTATCATGTAATCTACAAATAATGATAATTTAACTTCTTGTTTCTTGTCCTTATTACTTTTACTTCTTTGTCTTCCCTAGTTGCTTTGTCTACTGTTTAAAGAACTGTTTTGAATAAGAGTAGTAATAGTGGTCATTGTCTTGTTTCTGATTTTATAGTGAAAGCTTTCAGGTTTTTTTCATTTAGTATGATATTGGCTATTGATATGTCATAGATAGCCTTTTTCAGATAAGATAAATAATCTATTCCAATTTCCTGAAGTGTGTTTTATCATCAATACATGTTGGACTTCAATAAATGTTTCTCCTGCTATTATTGAAAAAAGAATTTGGGAGTATTGTTCCCTTTCAAGTTCGTTAAAGAGTTTGAGAAATAGTGGTATTAAGACTTTTCTAAATTTCTGTACAATTCTGCTGAAAATCAGTGCCTGGGCTTTTCTTTGTTAGGATGTTTTAAGATTATATTTTCTATTTCATTGACAGATACTGGCCATTTACAATTTTTATATCTTCCTGATTCAGTCTTACTAATTCATATGTATCTAGGAATTTGTCTTTCTTCTGCATTTTCCATCTTATTCTATCTTATATCCAACTTATTTGAGAATACCAGTTTTCAAGATATAGATGAACTTCTGCATTTCTACAGGTTCTGTTGTGATTTAATCCTTTTCATTCCTAATTGCTTGGATATGAATCTCTTTTTTGATATGGTTGTCTAAGGGTTTATGATTTTATTTCATCTTTTGAAAGAACCAACACTTTGATTCATTGATTCTTTGTATTATATTCTTAGCCTCTATTGTACTGATTTTTACTCTATTTTTCTTAATAATTTGCTTCCAGCTATGAGTTTTGAGCTTTAATTATTCTACTTTTTCTGAAAGCTTGAAGTTCAACTTCATTTTTTATTTTTTTTATTTTATTTTAAAGAGAGTAAAAGTAAACATAATGAAAGAGAGCAAGGTCAATCAAAAGAAAACTATAAATGACACAGATTTCAAAGCAAGACAACAGGAGATCATAAATGGCTACCATAATGTCACTTGTTTTCTTCTAAATAGTTGTCCATATCTTCACACACAATGAATTCACACAACACAAAATATTATTACTGCTCAGATGGAGTGATGAGGGCATACAGGCCTTCAAAACCAGATTATAGGGAAAGCAATAATGGCTGCCATAATGTCTCTTTCTCTCTTCAAAATAGCTGTCCATACCTTCATGTATGTTGAAATTAAACAATATAAAATAGACTAAAACCACTCTGAACAAAGAATATTAACATTACTGTCCTTACCTTCATGTATGTTGAAATTAAACAATACAAAACAGACAAATATCACTCTAAAGAAAGAATAATGGCTTTACCGGATTTCACAGCATGATGATATGGAATCAGCAATTGATAACATAATGTCTTTTTTCTTCAAAGTAACTATTCATTTCATCATGCATTATATAATTGATTCTCATACACTGTTTAGAAATTCTATGCATGTATAAGTTTCTAAATGTATACCTATCCTTTCTGTATTAGAGGGAAAAAAACAAAACAAAACAAAACAAAACAAAACACGTTCCTAGGAAAACAAGAAACAAAAAAGAGAAATAAATAACAGTAGCAAAGAACTCAAAACACTGACAATATAGGCCTTCAAAACAAGGTATTATGAACATAACTAGGGTTGTTATTTTACATAATGATCTTCAAGTGTTCCTCAGATCATCATACACCAGCATGCACAATTGTTCCAATCCTATGAATGTTAACTGTTTTGTTCCAAGAACTTATAGAATTTGTAGCACAATTATCTTTGCTACCTTAAGTGTATTTATATAACTTTGGATATTTTTTCTTTTCCCTTATTTTTTCATTTTCCTCCTTTGCTCTGAGATATTATTTTTCCCCTCTGAGCAGATTCTTATCTTTTCACTGTTGGTTGAGGTTTTTGTATCTTATGTACTCTTACTATTTCTTACACTAGGGAGACTATACTATATTTATACATGTGAGTTTGATTTATTTCACTTATGAGTATGGTCTCAAGTTACATCCAATTATTTATAAATATGTCAATGAGATCATTCTTTATAGCAGAGTAGTACTCCATTGCATAAAAATACCACATCATTTTTATGCATTCCTAAGTTGATGGGCATTTAGGTTGTTTCCAAGATCTGGCTATTACAAATTGTGCTGCTATAAACATGGGTGCACGTATATCACTGTGGTATGATGTTTTCGTTTCTTCTGGGAATATGCCCAGAAATGGAATAGCTGGGTCAAATGAGACTTTCCAATCCCAGCTTTTTGGCGAACATCCAGACTGACCTCCACAGTAGTTGCACCAGTCTACACTCCCACCAAAAGTGCAGAAGAGTTTCTTTTTTCTCCCGCAGCCTTTCTAGCATTTTGTGTTGGTAGCTTTCTTTATCCTGGCCATTCTTTCTGGAGTGAGAAGGAATCTCAGTGTGGTTTTAAATTGGATTTCTCTAATGACTATTGATGCTGGACATTTTTTCATGTGTTTATTTGCCTTTTGTATGCCTTTATCTAAGAGTGTGTATTCATCTCCGATGCCCATCTTTGAATTGGGTGTTTGAATTTTGGGGGTCTGACATTTTTTAATTCTTTATATGTTTTAGACAGAAGTCCTTTGTCTGAGGGACAGTTTACTAGCACTTCTTCCCAATTTGTGGGTTTTCTTTTCGCTATGCTGGAGATTTCTTTTAACATGCAAAAACTCTTTAATAACACATGATCCCAGTTATTGATTGTGGGAAATATTTCCCATGCACTTTGATTCTTGTTCATGCATTCTCTACAAACCCCTATGTTTTCAAGATTTCTACCTACTTTGCCATCCAACAGATTTAGTTTTTCTGTTTTAATATTTAGATATTTGATCCATTTAGTGTTTAGTTTAGTGCATGGTGATAGGTATGGGTCTAGCTTTAGTTTTCGGCATACAGAGAGCCAATTTTTCCAGCACCATTTATTAAAGAGTCTATCGTTCTTCCAATGAAAATGTTTGGGCCCTTTATCAAAGATAAGGTGGTTGAGTGTGTTTGTGTAATCTATTGAATTGACCCTCAGATCTGTTTTTATTCCAGTACCATGTTGATTTTATTATAGTAGTGTGGTAGTATAACTTTAAGTCAGGGATAGTGATGCCTCCTGCTTTGCCTTTGTTGCTTAGAATTGCCTTTGCTCTTCTAGGTGTCTTTTAGTTTCAGATAAATTTTAGGAGAGATTTTTCTATATCTATAAAGTGTGTTAGTGGTATTTTGTTTGGGATTGCATTGAATCTGTATAACAATTTTGGGAGAATGGCCATTTTCACAATATTTGTTCTTCCTATCAATGAACAAGGGATATCTTTCCATTTTCTAAGGTCTTCTTCCAATTTCTTTTATCAGGGTAATACAATTTTCCCTGAATAGATCTTTTCTTCTTCTGTTAGATTGATTCTTAAATATTTCAATTTTTGGGTGGTATTACGAAGGGTTTGCCTTCTCTTATTTCTGAGTGAATTTGTTGTTTGTGTATAGGAATGCTATTGATTTTTGAGTATTGATTTTCTATCCAGCTATCTTACTGAATGTATTTATTATTCTTAGGAGTCTTTTAATGGAGTTTTGGGGGTCCTCTATATAGAGTACATTATCTAACTTCTTTTCCTATCCTTACTCCTTTTATTTCTCTCTCTTGTATAATTGCTCTGGCTAGTATTTCCAGAACTATATTGAATAGGAGTGGTGATAATGGACATCCTTGCCCTGTTCCTGATTTTAGGGTAAAGGCTTTCAGGTTTTGTCCATTTAATATGATGCTGGCTGTTGGTTTGTCAAAGATGGCCTTTATCATATTTGAGGTAAAGACCATCTATTCCAATTTTCTGTAAGATTCTTATCATGAGTGAATTTTGGACCTTATCAAAAGCTTTTTCTGCATCTATTGAAATGATCATGTGATTCTTGTTTTTGACTCTATTGATATGGTAGATTACATTTATTGATTTGCATATGTTGAACCATCCCTGCATTCCTGAGATGAACCCCACTTAATTGTTATATATAATCTTCTTTATGATTTGCTGCATTGTGTTTGCCAATATTTCATTGAGAATTTTTGCCTCTGTATTCATTAGAGAGATTGGCCTGTAGTTCTGGTGTTTGGTTGGGTCTTTCTCAGGTTTTGGTTCTAGAGTAATATTTGCTTTCAGGAATGACTTAGGAAGAATTGCTTCCCTTTTGATTTCATTGAATAGTTTGAGAAGTGTTGGCTTTAAGTCTTCTTTGAATTTCTTGTAGAATTCCACAGTGAATCCATATGGGCCTGGGCCTTTACTTGTTGCTATGGATTTAATTACATTTTCAATTTCCTTAATTGAAATTGGGTTATTCTGCAGTTTTACATCTTTTTGACCCAGCTTTGGTAATTCATATGTTTCTAGAAATCTGTCCTTTCTTCTGTGTATCAAGCCTATGAGAGTAGAAGTTTTTGAAAAAGGTGTTGATCTTCTGTATTTCCGCAGCATTGGTAATGATTTCATCCTTTTGATTCCTTTTGTATGAATTTGACTTTTTTCTTTCCATTTTAAAAATAAGATTGGCTAAGGGCTCATCAATTTTATTTATTCTTTCAAAGAACCAACTCTTTGATTCATTGATTCTTTGTATTGTTTTCTTAGTCTGGATTGCACTGATTTCTGCTCTGATCTTTATAATTTCCTCCCTTCTTCTGGCTTTGGACTTGAGTTTTTCTTTTTCTAGATGTTTGAGGTGTAGCATCAGGTTGTTTATTTGTGTTCGTTCTGTTTTCCTGATGTGGGAATTCACCACAAAAAGTTTCCTCTGAGAAATGCTTTCTTTGCATCACACAGTTTCCGGTTTGTTGTATTTGTATTTTCATTTGCTTGCAGATATTGTTTAATTTATTCTTTAGTTTCCTCTGTGACTCACTGATTGCTCAGGAGTGTATTATTCAATTTCCATGTGTTGTGGGGTTTTTGCAATTTCTTTTGTCATTAATTTCTAGTTTCATGGCACTATGATCCGATAACTTGCATGGGATAATTTCAGTTCTTTTGCATGTACTGAAGCATGTTCTTGGGGGCTAGAATATGATATATTTTAGACAATACCCCATATGCTGCTGAGAAGAATGTATATTCTGATGTTGTTGCATAGAACAGTTGGTATATGTCCACCAAGTCCATTTGTTCACAGGTGTGATTCAGTTCTATTATTTATTTGCTGATTTTCTGTCTCATTGATCTGTCCTTTGTGTCAATGGTGTGTTAAGGTCTCCTATTATCATTACGTTATTGCTTATTTGAGTTTTAATTTCTATTAATATTTGTTTTCTATAGCTGAGTTCTCCCAAATTTGGTGCATGTATATTTAAGATTATTATTCTTTCTTTTGAAGTTTTCTCCTCACTATTATGTAGTAACCTTCTTTATCTCTTTGAATCATTCTTGGCTGGTTTGAAGTTCACATTGTCTGCAAACAGAATAGCTACCCCTACTTTTTTTTTGGGGGGGGGTCCTGTGGCACCAAGTATTGTTTTCCATCCTTTCACTTTCAGTCTATGAGTTTCCTTTTTCCTTAGATATGGTTTTGTATACAGTATGTGGTTGGATATTGTTTCTTGATCCATTCTGCCAGTCTGTTTCTTTTAATTGGTGAATTGGGGCCATTTACCTTAATGGTTATAATTTATATTATATATATATATATATATATATATATATATTTATTATTTTTGACATGTTATCTTCTGCTATTACTTGTTTACCTTTTAATTTTGTCTAGTTGTCTGCCTTGCTCAGTGGTTTTTGCTATTCTTTGCAGGGTTGGTTTGGTGGTCATGAAGTTTTTCAGCTGTTCTTTGTCATGGAAGTATCTTATTTCTCCATCCATTTTGAAAGACAGTTTGCAGATATATAAGTCTGGGTTGGAAGTCATTTTCCTTTAGGATCTGAAATACTTCACTCCATGCTCTTCTTGATTTCATTGTTTGTGTTGAGAATTCTGCTGTGATTCTGATAGGCTTTTCTTTATAGGTGATGTCTATTCTAACAGCTTTTAATAGTCTATTTTTATATTGGATTTCTGGGATGTTGATTATTTTATGTCTGGATGTAGTTTTATTTTGTTGATGACTATTTGGAGTTCTATATGCTTCACTGATCTATATGTCAGTTTCTATTCTCAAATTTGGGAAATTTAGTTTGGTAAATAGCCTCAATATTATTTGTGTTGTCCCCTTCTTTTTCATTTATCCCTATCAATCTTATGTTGTTTTTATTTGCATCATGTTGCAGCCATTCAATTGTTATTTCTTGATTCTGTGTTATTTTTAAAAGATCTTTCCTTTCCTGTTCACTACCTGCAATCTTGTCTTTGAGGTCTGAGATTTTATCTGCACTTTGGTTGAGATGGTTTTGCCAACTTTCAATGAAAGTTTTGATTTCTTGTATATCTCTTTGAATGTGTTTCATGCATTCTGTTTGTTTCTTATATTGTTCATTAGGGTTTCCATCTTTTTGCATTGTTCCTCTAATTTTTTAACTATGTCTTCTTTAGATGTGTTCAGTATTTCCTTCATTACATTGATCATTTCTTCTATTACCTGGGAAATTATTTCTGATCTGAGTTGTTTTATAGCTTCTTGGAGTTTTCTTTACTTCAGTTGTTATCATTTCAGGAATTTCAGGTGTATGGTTTATGTTTTCTTCTATGTCCATGTCTCCTCAGCTTGCTTTGGATGGGCTAGAGGTTTAAGATAGCATTTTGCTCTTTCATTTTTTTCATTTTTCCTATATTTCTGGGTTTTGAGTGATGCTCCAAAGCATCCCTGTGCACTGGGTGTACCCTTGCACACTTTCTGCTCCCAGTATGGAATACAGGCAACTGCTACCTGCTTGGAGGTCATTGGGCATGGCCCAGTTAGGCCTGTGGGGACCTCCAATGTGTTCTTAACCCTAACCCTAAGGTTCAACTTCCAGTTGTTTATTTGAGCTCACTCTATTTTCTTGATATGGCTATTACCTGCTATAAATTTCTCTCATAAGATTGCTTTCATAGAGCTGGGGTGCACAAGCACCTACCTGGCAAGTGATAGATCCTGAGTTCAAGTCCAGTTACTAAAACAAAGAAAAAAGTTGCTTTCATTGCATCCCATAAATTCTGATATGTTTTACTGGCACTATTATTTAATTGTAGAAATTGTCTAATTTATTCTTTAGTTTTATCTATGGCTCATTGGTTGTTCAAAAGGTGTTACTTAAGTTCCATTTATTTATGAAGCTCTTGTAGTTTCTATTTCCTTTGATATCCAGATTCATTGTCCAAAAATCTCATAACATACAATGATAGTTAAAATTCCTTTATACTTATTCAAGCTTGTTCTGTGAGCTAGTATATGCTGTACTTTGGAGAACATCTTTTGTGAAGCAGAAAAGTATGAATATTCTGATGTTGTTGGGTGGAACATTCTGCAGACATCTACTACATCAAATTCTTCAAAATTTGTTTGAGTTCTAATATTTCATTGTTAATTTTTTGTCTAGATTATCTGCCAGTTTGTAACAATTTGGTATCAAGATACTCCAGTAAATTGTATTAGAGTTTATTTGATATTTCATGTCTGTTAATATTTACATTATATAGTAGGATGCACTGGAGTTTGGTGCAAATATATTCATGACTGTCATCTCTTCATTTTGGAGTGTTACTTTCACAAGGATGTAGTAACCTGCTTTGTCTCCCTTAATCAATCATTGGTTTTAAATCCATTTTGTCAACAAATAGAATAAAAAGTCCCGCATTTTTCTTGAGTTCCAGATAAATGGAGTATTATTTTCCATTCCTTTACTCTCAGTCTATGAATCTCTTTTCCAATTAAATATATTTCTTGTTCTCTGCATATTGGTAGATCTTACCTCTATCAGTTTGTTTCTTTTGGTTGGTGAATTGGATCATTAAAATTGATGTTTATAACTCATAGGCACTGATTTGATTTTGTCATGTTATGTTCCTGTTTTGATTCCCCACCCCCATTTAATTATTTGTCTTGCCTTGTGAATTCATTCTGTTGGGTTTCTACAGAGTTGTAATCATTGTTTTCTCTTTCTAGAATGCCATGCAGAACATTTTGCAGTGATAGTTTGGTGTTCACAAATTTCTTCAGTTATTATTTGTCATGGAAATACCTTGTTTCTCCATGAAATTTGAAAGACATTTTTGCAAGGTACATCAACCTGTGTTGAAGTTTGTTTTCTTTTAGGTATTGAAGTACTTCATCTGAGCAATTTTTCACTTACATGTTTGTATTTAGAAGTCTGCTATGATTTTGATGGCCTTTGCTTCATAGGTGATTTGTTTCTTTTCTCTAATAGCTTTTAATACTCTTTTGTTGAATTTTTGGAATATTGATTATGTGTCTTGCTGTAGCTTTATCATGGTTAATTGTAGCTCTATAAACCTTACTTATTTGTATATTAAGTTCTTTATCCTTACCATGGAAATAATCTGCCATGTTCCTGAACAGGTTTTTTTTTTAATGTCATTTGCACCATCTCCTGCTTTTTCATTGACTCTGATCTTTCTTATGTTATTTTTCTCTGCATCATCTAGCAGTTGCCAAATTGATTTTTCCTAGATCCTTCCTATTTTTAAGGAATCATTCATTTTATGATTGCTCACTATGATCCTGTCTTCTATACCTGAGATTCTGTCCCCTCATACTTTCAGTGGAATTGTTGACCTCCTGGATATCTGTTTTAATCTGTTTCATGGATTCAGTTTCTTTCCTATATAGGGCTTTCATAGTTCCCATCATTTTCCTAAGTTCCTCTATTTTTTCATTTGCTCTAGAGTCATTAGGCATGGTTTTCATTGTTTACCATGTCTTCAGTTATCTGAGAAATTAGTTTTGATGTGGTGTTTTCTACAGCCTCTTTCTCCTGTTTAGTTATTCCCACTGATACCACTTCAGAGAGAATAGGTGGGTGGCTTTTAGGATTGTTCCACTTCATTTGTCCCTTGATTTGCCTTTTGTGAGCTGGATGTCAGGAGTTGCATATTGTTTAAATGTCTTCTCATATTGTATTTTCTTTATTAGTTTAATTCCTGAGTTGATGCTGGAAAATTACCTGTGGTGAATAGTTTTATTGCTAGTATTTAGTACATTTAGGAAATGATTACTTCTCATATGTGTCTTCCATGTATAGCTGGCTTTTCTGTTTGAGTCTATTGCAAGTTCTACCTCTTCAATTTATTGGGAATGAGGAGTTGCTGCCTGATTGCTCTAGAAACTTTTTTTGCAATGATCTATAGTATTTTTTATGACTCTAAGGAAATGTCCATCTTAATATATCAGGAAGAACAACTGAGTAGAACAATTATGTCACTTTGATTAAAGTGATACAATCAGCAATAACAACAGCATCTAACACCACTTGGAAAACTGAAGTAACTATTAATTTTCCTTCTTTAACCATATGAATTAGATTTGTGATCATATGACAAATTTAAAAGAAGCCAGAAAATTATATGCAATAAATAAGCCCTCAATATGACCATTTTATCCTTAGAGGAGAAAATTTAAAAGTATTTATGGGTGAAATAGAGAAATCAAAGAAAAGGAAGACATTAGAAGTAAGGCTAGAGAATAAAACAGGATCATGGAATTTTGGGAAATGGATGCAGAAGACAGGAGGGAAGAGAAAAGGAAAAGATAAAAAGAACAGAACAATAACAACAAAATAAAACCAGAAACTGTGTTTATATTCATTTTTAAAAAAGAACAAACAATGAAGAAAAAACAAACAAGCAAAAAATAAAGAGGGGCTGGGGATTTGGCTCAGTGGCGTAAGTGCCTGCCTTGCAAGCACGTGATTGCGAGTTCTATCTCCAGTACCCCCCCAAAAAAGAGAAAAGTAAATAATACAAATGTCCTCTTCAAGATGTCTCTGTTGCCAG
>PVJX010040891.1:0-14943 GCA_004027295.1 Dolichotis patagonum | reverse complement strand
TAGGAACTCTGAGGGCAAGAGAACTTTCTAATCCATCCAAAGAGAGAACAAGCTTTTAGCGGTTCCAATATTTTCATGTTGCACATGTTTCAAGGTTGCTATTTTAGAAGATATTACAGGTGGTCTGGAAAGCCGAGGCCGTCCCAGGGCGAGAACCAGCCACATCTCCTGAGATCTGCACCATGTTGGAATTCAGGGCACTGGGAAACCAAGAAACCAGTCTGCCACCTGGTAAGTGGTTGTAGTCTGGCAAGTTGCAGCCATCCCAGGGCAAGAACCAACCACATCTCCTGAGATCTGCACCATGTTGGAATTCAGGGCACTGGGAAACCAAGAAACCAGTCCGCCACCTGGTAAGTGGCTGTAGTCTGGCAAGCTGCAGCCATCCCAGGGCAAGAACCAGCAGTGTCTCCTGATATCCATGCCATGTTGTAACTTAGGGCACTGGGAAACCAAGAAACCAGCTCACCACCATGGTAAGTGGCTGTGAGTCTACTGGCACATGGGCTGAGAATCAAACATCCCATCTCCCTCTCCCCCCTTGTTAGCAAGTGGGAGCCAGAGATCTGAGCATCTCTTGGGAGGTTGACCATATGTAATACAGAAAATAAGGGGGATTTCCTTCTACCATCTCTTTGAAGGCAAATATTGTTATCACTGTTTTGCTTTGTCCTGATTAATGGTATTGCTCTATTCAATATTCTGTTTTGATAAGTTCGATAATATTCTGTATTTCCTTTGATTTTGCTATACCTGATTGAAAGAACAATTATTGTGAAGATAAGGAGATATACTATGGTACCTATTACAGTTATCCCAGTAACCTGCTGTGAAGTTCTGTACCAATTTCACTACACTGCCTCAATTGGCTTTATTCCATCTTGTTGTATTGTATTTTACTACCTTCAAATTAATAAAAAACTTTTTTAAAAAGGAGATATTACTGTTGGTAAAGAGCTATAATCTAAAATTAAAGATTTAGTTTTATGATAGTTTCTTCTTCTTAAATGAGAGAAGTAGCTTAATATTTCCTTTAAAAATAATCAGTCTGGAGAGCTGGGAAGATGGCAGATCAATAAGCAGCAAAATAAAGGGCCTCTCTGAGAGAAATAGCTCAGGTGCTGGAATAAAATATCCTGGAGAAGATCAGATGGAAGGAGATAGATCCTCTTGACCAAGGAAGAAACTAAAGGGGAAAAAAAAGAAAGAAGAAGAAAAGAAAAGAAAACCATGGATGGAAGGCTGTAGCCAGATGTGCTGTCACCGGAGCCAGTCCCATTGTGTCCAAAATGCCACTGGAATCCAAAGACACGTGCTCAAGGTAAAGTTGGGGCTGGCGAGCCTGAGGGCCTAAGTGGGAGGATGCTGTCATGGAGGGCAGCAGTGGAGCAGAGAGCAGCACTTGGCTGGGAGATCTGTACCGACTCATAGTGAGTGTGGGGAAATCAGTCTTCTCGTGGGAGTGGGTGATTGGCCAGGTGATATTTTGGAGTTAGGCAGGATAAACCCAGAACCAGAACTGCAGAGGCTTCAGTCAGCCACTCCTAGTGCAGAGCAGATTGGTGAGAATTGCTTGGACTGAGTGCTGCCCCTGTGCATGACCCAATAGGATAAGATCTCCCTGAAGTTATACCTAACTGACCCTGTGCACGCAGCATACACTAACGTGGTGAGGACTCCCAGTGGTTGACCAGCTCAGAAGGGAGGGGCCAGCCTATCCCACCCCTGCATGTACTTCAGTGTTATCAGCATATTAGGGAGGGCACAAATCCCTAGCCAGCATGCTTCAGAGTAATTGTAGCCAATACAGGAATGCTGGGGACCCCCATTATCCACTCATCTTGAAGACACCAGAAACATGACAAGAGGAAGAATAAAAAAAGGAAGTCCCCAGCCTCCAACCCAAACAGTACTGGCCCAGGAGAGGTAAACATAAAAGAGATTGGGGGTTGCACACCTGCAGAGTCTAAAAAAGCTGCATCTGACATAAAGAATTATCTTCATGACACTAGAAAAGGACTAAAAACAGAATTGCTAATACAAGTAAAGTAAGATATAGGAAAAATAATAAAAGAAATCCTAAGCACCTCTCAAGAAGACACAGGAGAATAATGGAGGGGCATAGAAAAAAAGAGAGAAACCTTCAATGAAGAATATAAAAAAACTGGAATATATGACACAGATTCAAAAAGACTACAAGAAAATAAAAAACAGCATTGAAAGGTGGTAAAACTGCTTGAAAGAAACTAAAGATAGACTATCAAACCTTTCAGACAGATATGCAACTTGTGACCATGAAAGGAAAGGTCTCTTAAAAATAGCAAAAAACTAGGAAGTAACAATACAAAGGCTAGAAGATGACAAGAGGATCCATAATTTAAGAATAAAAAATGTGAGTGAAGAAGCAGCACAAATGAAATACAAAGGCTATTTACATAAATAATTAAAGAAAACTTCCCAAGCATAGGAAAAGTAAATCATATTCAGATATATGAGGCATACAGAACTCCAGCCAGCTATAACCAAAATAGATCTACACTCAGACATATAATAATCAAGAGCCCAGAAATTCAACACAAGAACAGAATATTGCATGCTGCCTGTAGGCAGTTTGGGATGACTTATTGGGTCCCAGTCAGGGGTGTGATCCAGGCCAAACAGATACCACCAATCTGTTCTGGGAGGGGAGCAACAAACTGACTTTCCTAGTTCAGGCCCATCCTGCCCGACTACAACATGTTGTCCAGTTGGTTCCCCCTTTCCCATGGGAAGGTCTTATTCCCAGCATTCGCTGTGGGTTAATGCAGGTTCCTCTTTGGCTCTGTTCTCCATTGGGCTCCCTGACCTCTGATGTCAGTGCAGCTGTGGAGCCATTTTGCAGTGGCTCTGGGCGAGTCCAATGCCAGGAAGCTCAGCTCCTTGTGCAGGCTGGCTCAGACCAGTGGCATCGGTGGGAGTTCAGGCACTCAAGCCAGTCTTGGTAGCATGAATTCAGGCAGCTCACAGTGACCGCTAATCTTAGCTTCTCTAATGGTAGCCCTGGGACTTCTTGTTTGATCAGCCCTTTTCCCTTCAGTTTCTTCCTGGGTCGAGAGAATCCATCTCCCTCTGTCCAGAGCTCTCCAGAATGTTTTATTCTGGCATCTTATCTGTCTCTCTCAAAGAGGCTCCATATCCTGCTGCTTACTGGTTCACCATTTTTTAATAATCTCATAAGAACAGAATATTAAAAGCTGTCAGAGAAAAGAAACAAATCACCTATAAAGGAAAACTCATCAGAATCATGACAGACTTCTAAACACACACCATCAAATCAAGGAGAGCTTGGAGTGAAGTATTCCAATCCCTGAAAGAAAATAACCTCCAACCCAGATTGGTGTACCATACCAAACTATTTCTCAAAATTAATGGAGAAACAAAATTCTTCCATGACAAAGAGGAACTGGGGGAATTCTTGACCACTAATCCAACCCTACAAAAAATACTGAAGGATATTCTAGAGGGAGAGAAAAAAAGACCATGGTTTCAAGAACAGTGACAGAAGAGGCTTACTGAATGGGAAAGACATTGGGATGAAGGGGAAAAGTAGACAACCAATGGCAGAAAAATAGCATGGAAGAGATGAGGCAGAGAAGATTGGCCATAATCGCTCACATGGATGACCTTGATACACTAATAAAAAGAAACACAGGCAGAGTGGATCAGGAGGTAGGGTTCATCAAGATGCTCTATGTATGTCCCTGTGTGACAGGGAACCAGAAAAAAGTGAGGGTAGCTCATTCATCAGCTGAAGATTAATTGGAAAGATGTAACACTTATATACAATGGAGAACTATTCAGCTATAAGGAAGGAAAACCTTGAGGTTCTTGTAGGTAAATGGATACAACTTGAGACCAAGCTGAGGAGTAAAAAGATGCGGAACTACTTAGGTAAACCGGTTGTCTCCCTAATCTAAAAACTAAAGGAGTTAGTAGGATACAAAATGTACAATGCACCCTGTGAAAGTGAAAGGGAAAGAATTGTTAAAAAAGGGAAGGCAGAGGACATTGGTCATCTTGTATCATGATTTGAAAACTATATTGCTTTCTGCAGCCTTTTGGGGGCTGCGGGGGACTGGCAAGGGGCAATGGAGAGACGACTCCAGAGATCAGGCTGATGGCGTGGATCTGATTTTATTAAGGAAGTACAAGAGTATATATAGGCTGAAGAGGAAGGGTGGAAGTGAGTTCAGAGGAAGGGCAGGATTGAGCTTCAGGAAGGGTGGAAGTAGGCTTGAGGAAGGCGGGGATGCACTGTAGGGTGGGCTTAGAGTGGGGTGGCCCTGGCAGGGATGCTCTATTCAGTGTGCCAAGGAATGGGGAGCCTGAGTGTGCTCAGACTCTCTCTTCTGCCAGGGCGGCCAGCCAGACCTCAGGACCTCGACCTTCCACAGCTTTCATTGCTCTGCTTAGTTTGATTATATTCTGTTCCAGTTTGTCTATTGGTAGTAGATTTGAGGGCTTAGACAGCTATTCCAAAGATAGCAGGATATACTATGGTAACCATTTTAAATTTCCTATTAACTTAATCTGAAATTTTGTATTGCTTTCACTGCTGTGTTTTGCCTGATTTTATTTGAATCTGTCTTGTTCAATTGCTGTCTTATCCTCACTGATTTTATTCAAATCTGTTATGTTTGATAGTATCAAGTCTGAGAGTATAGGCAACTACTCTGAAGACAATAAAATTCACTATGATACCCATTCTGCTTTGACTATTACCCTATTTTGAAGTCCTATAATGTCTCTAATGTTTTGTTTTTATTGATTTTGTTCCATACTGTTATGTTCAATTGTATTATACCTGATGATATGGGCAATTTTTTTGAAGATAGCAAGAGACATCATGGTAAACATTGTAGATCACCTTGTATTGTGGTTTTAAATTATGTACTATGTCCATCTTTTGTTTTGAATGACCCCATTTTGCTTTTTTTCTCACTTTGTTTTATTCTTTTCAAAATAAAAAAATAAATACACTGAATTAAAAAATAATAATAATATCAGTCTAACAGTATGTTGCAACATTTTGTCTTTCTTCCCTCTTATTTTTATCATTTTCCTTAGAAACATAAGCTGCCTGAGACCATGTCCACCAAATGCCAACACTACTTCCTTCAGGCAATTTGATAATGGTTCATTTTAAACTCTCTTTGGTTGACTTGCTGCCATTTGTGATCACCTACATATTATTTTTACAACAAAAGAAATCTTTTTTCAAAGTTCTTTGTACATTGTTTTCATGCTAAAAGGATATGAATACATTCTAACAAACTTTGTCACAAAGCATATACAATATAGTTTAATGAGATAGGAGTATGAAAATTAAGTCTGCACATTTGTTTTGAATTTTTAAAGCTATCTACTTAGTTAAATTCTCTACTCAATCATCACAATCTGTATGGTAGACAATTATTCTTCAAGACCAAAATCCTTTCAGTGCCTTGGGATCCTTCTTGGTATGTTATAACCTAAATGCAAAGGAAGATTCATCACCAGTGAAACTACAGAAATCCCTTCACCACATTACCATTTTTTAAAGTATTAAGATGACTTCTATATGTAAAATAGCTAAGCAATATAATCATATATTTTTTTCTTCGATATAGAATATTTTTACATCTTTCATGCTTAAAATGACTGTGGAAAGCTTATCTTATAAACTCTTATCTTCAATAACATAGTACTACAAAGTTGGTTCCATCTTGGTCTTTTCTGGTTCACATAGCATTTCTGATTTTCTAGGGCTGAAACAAGGAGAAAATTTTGAGGAATATCCAGAAGGTGTGGGGAGAGTAAGAACTAGAGGCCCCAAATACACTACTATTTTCTTATTTCTAAGACAGTGGACCATATCTATCTCAGGTCTGGTATTGACAAAAAATTTACATTTATACCAGGATCTGTTACATATTTATAGACAATATCACATTTAATCTCTACAACTATTCCTCTAAATTGGTTCATAAAGATGGAGAAGCTGGCATGGTGTCACATGCCTGTAACCTCAAGACTCTGGGAAGATAAAGCAGGAGGATTACAAATTTAAACCCATGTTATGTAGCTCAGTCTGAGGGCCCTGATTTAATACCCACTGTTAAAGACAAATGGAAATAAAGAAAGAGAAATAATAGATGTAATTTCATAAGGTTAGTAAGTTTCAGGATCAAGACTTGAATCCAGAAAATTTGACTGCAGTATGTATTTGTATTACCCATCTAATAATCTGGAAGGTAAATTGATAACCACATTCCTAGCTTCATAAAGTGTGGAATAACCTAATGAGTAGGATTAACATAAGGTATATAGTAACTAAGGCTGATTTGAGCATCCATGAAAACAGACTATTCCCCAATGGGAAAGTAGCCTCTGATCAGTGCTATGTGAACATATTTTGTGTGTTCCTTATCTAAAGGGGTACAAGTAGGGAGGGGAAAGAATTAGTGATGCAGATGTTACAACTGGATGCTCATTTAGGGTTACACTGACAGGGTTAATCGTCAATGACTATGAAGATAGACATGTTTATGTCTTTTCAAGAAGTGAGGAAACAAACAGAAGGCCATAAGTAAAAAAAATTTGGTAGCAATATTATGTCAGTGTGAGTGGAGTAATATAATAGCCTCTTTAAAGAAAGAGGAAGATATTTATTTTTATTGTGCTGCATTTATTTTGATCAGTGCAACTCGTGTTTCTGTGGTAAACAGCATTTGTAAAAATGACATCTTTATGGGGAAAATTGTGAGAAGCTATAAAATAATATTTTCTTCCATAGAAAAGTTAATTCCTATTCCAATCAACTCATAAAACCTGAATGAACTAGGTGTCGATCAAAAGAGTCAAGGGCCACAGAACCTGAAATCCCATCTCTGCTGTTGATTCTTAGGGATCTGAGAGTACTGGTCTATGTTTTCTTTTATTCCAAGTTCCTTTGGAGAGAGAGCTAAGAACCTGGACATAATTTATTCTTCTGGTCCTTCAGGGAGCCATTTGTTGTGTTCTGTTTAACTGTTTATACACAATCCTGCTAGATACCAGTGAATAACACAAAAAGTTTTACAGTGGGTATTGAAGAGACAAGAAGAAACACAAAATGTTCGAATGCTGAAAACTATCCTGGAAGCTGACATCCTGTAATTCCTTATTGTAGTCATCTATGGTATGCTCTTTTTTTTTTTTTGGTACTGGGGATTGAACTCATGACCTTGTGCTTGCCAGGTAGGCACTTAAGCCACTGGGCTAAATCCCTGGCCCCTTATGGTATGTTTTATACACACATTACCTTCAGCGGTGGGAGCATTTGGGGTATGCTGCTAGCTACAGGGTATAGATTATTTGAGAAGATAAAAGTAAGGAAACAAGGAAAGTCATAAATAGAAGAATGAATGGGTATGGAGTGTAATAAAACTTGTGTGGATTTGATAAGCACACCATAATTGTGTCACATACAATATAAGGTCTGAGAAAAATACAGTAGACTTCGGTGACAAATGTACAGGAGAAAGAGAGAGGGAGAGGAATTATATACCATGACACTAAACAAGATAATTTTTATTGATTGATTCATTTAGAAAATATTTATTAAAGCCTTATTATATACTACATGTATTTTAGATACCTGAGATACATTAACATGGAATTAAAGTAATAATATGATAATCTTTCTGGAGCTTAAATTCTAACAAGAAGAGACAGAGAGTAATAATAATCAAGTAATGTAAACTATTATAAGGTGATCCGTGATGTGATATAGAGTAAGGCAATACAGGGGAGCAGGATTATGGAACTAAGTATCTAGATGCTACATTCAGTTTATATGAAGGAACATTAAGTGATTAAAAGTCAAAGAAGAGTATTATGGAAGACTATCATTTAAATAAGAAACAAGCATACAGACAAACCCACATGTGTTTGTGTATGTTAAAACTACAATGACAGTCGAACTTTTACTTAAAATAAAAGTTGAATATAAAGTGAGGGTAGGAGTACAACAGGGATTTACAATAAGGACAGTTATTTCTAATATATTTTGCTTTTTAGATTTGCTTTGAAGCCATCTGAATATATTATGTAATTATAAAATATAATAAAATGTTAGAAGCAAGCCCTAGCCCTCTAAATAAAACAAAACAAACTCTAATTATATCCAGTTGGTGACATAATCATACTATAGAAAAAGGACTAGTTCCAACAACTTATTGTGATTTGTATATCACTAGTGGAAAAAATAAAACTGCAAAAATAATTCTCAATAGCTGTTACTGGTCATAGTATTGGTATTATTATTCTGAAATTGTTGCTTTTATTCTGTGGAACAAAGCAAGTAAGTAACTATGTTGATATCTTTGAGAGAAGGATTTCAGGCATGGAAGAAATTAGATACAATTAATAAGGGAAAGTAAAAACACTATAATACTTAATTTGTGATAAACTAATCAGCAAGAACCCACAGTGCATTTTATCTTTGAAAAAATATAGATAGTTTATTTCTAATCGCTAAATAGGCACAGAAACAATATTGAACCCAGAAATCATCTGCTCAGCTTTTGTCCATATGAGGGCAATAATATTGGGTGAAGATAGAATGTGGTAAACAAATAAATAATGATAAAAAGAGAGATGTCATACATGCAGTATTTAATAAGAATATAACCTGATCTGAACATTACAATGAGCTAAAACATTTGCATTTAAATTTCAAACAGTAAATAAAATGGATCAAAAAGTTTTAAAAATACATTGACTACTTATTCCAAACCTAGTAGTATCACTTCTTCCCTGCTACCAACTCTTTTGTATTTTAGATGGTAATCTCATGGTATCACCAAATATGGGCACTAATAACCTCTGGATACAAATATGGACTGTTGATGCAATTTTGATAATATGTCCTTCTGGGTTATGGAGGAGAAATTCAGAGAAAAGTACTCCTGTCTCATACAAAGATATTCAATTTTCTGTCACTTATAGGAAGAAGCCCTTATTCTGGGTCACAACTTAGTTAAATATTTTATTAATACATGTTTGTGATACACAATGAGTATATTCATCATGGGGACTTGGTGCACATATATATTTTTTTCTTAAACTGTTTTTCCCCTTCCTGACCCCCTCTCAGGTCTCCCCACAAACATAGATCCCAATCCCATCACCAAAAAGTCTATCTTCCTATTTACTATCATTGTTTACTTTGCCTTTTAAATTATTTATATTTTGTGATATAGAAAACATGGTATGTATACACCACAGAACACCACCCAACCATAAGAATGATTCATTTTTGTCATTTATAGAAAAATAGATGCACTTGGAGACCATAATGCTGCGTGAAATAAATCAGATACGGAAGGGTAAATGTATACTCTCACTTCATTTTGAAAGAAGTTGTGTGACAATGTAATAATAGAAATAGCTTCAATTATTTTGAACACTGAAAGCAAGCCTGAAAACTTATAGTGATATCAGTGTTAATTCTTGGCACTTGCTTAAGAAATGACCACAAAAACTATCTTATATAGACATTGAAAAAAATACTGAAGTTAACCCTCTGGTTTAAGTAACTATTGGTTTGTTATTATCTAACTTTAAGATAATGCTTTTTTCAACTCCAAGAGTTATTATAAAAAAAAATATCTCTATGGAGAAAAACAAAATACTAAACCCTGCCTATTGGTTTACAGTAGTACCATAACCAACGCCATAGTGATGAACACATTGTGAAAATTTTCTTACCTGTGCTTTTCTTTGCTGTGACACTGGTCTCTGAAGGCTTAACACTGTTATATAGGCATTAGATTGTGTGCAGGGGGTATATTGTGTTTCGATGCCATCAAACTTGTCTGTCCTTGCATTATTTATCTGTTACTATAATGAGATACTACAGACAAAACCAATTTAAAGGAAGAAAGATTTATTTTGTCTCATGGATTTAGTCCATAGTCACTCTGCCCCATTGCTTCAGTATCGTGGTGAGGCAGCACATCATGGCAGGGCATGATCAGGGATCATCATCAAATCACCGTTTGGTGGGGAACAACCTTTAGCACATGGCCCTTTAAGATCCAAAGCATAATAGTCCCTAACACCAATAAAATTGAAAAATAAACCTTCTTTGTTTTTACATTGCTTGAACAACCCACCTCAAACCAGTGCTATGTCCTGTTTGCATTAGAGAATGGAGTTCTCTAATTTCTAGTAATTAGTGAAAGAAGCTCTTAGAAAAGCATAAATTTAATCAAACGAGTATTGTCCTGAACTCTAAGAAACATGCCCTGAAGAGAGCATTGAGATAATTCCTCAGTTTTGATCAAGATGTATTAGGGGAAAATACCAGCTTAATTTTAGTAAATAAAAGTCATTTGCTAAAGTCTAAGAGTAATTTGCTAAGTAGTAACCTGGAGGCATCAAAGATCTAATTTTTCATAACTTTCCAGAATTTCCTCTTAACAGTGTGTTCAGAGTAATTCTTTAAATTAATAGCTCTTAACCTTTTGGGGGTCATCCTTTCAGAATCTCTTAAAGATGTGAATGGTTTCTCAGAAGTAATCATTCAAATTTACAAAAATTCTGGGTCAAATTTAAGGATAGAGTATAAGTCCACTGAAAATGCATCATGAATTCTGTAATCAACTTTTTTCTTTCTATCTTATAGGCTAGTCACACTAATTACTCAAGAATTATAATGCTTGGAGTGTATGACTCCTACCTTTGCAAATGATCTTTCATCACTTACCAAATTCATAGTTATGTTCTAATGGATTAAGATTACTCAGTAAATGTTTTAATGGTTATGTTATTATTCAAAATAAGCTACAGTAAATGTTCTGAACATCCACATAATGATTTTAGATTTAGAGTGGCAATAAGGCTCATGAGTCACAAACCGGAAGATTTCATTGATTCGCTTTGTAAAAGGATACAAAACAAATAATATTGAATGTATAACATCTTTATGTCATTAAGAGGCTTGTAATGTATGTTCATATATCTTCTAACCTATATGGGGTGCACATGATTGTATGATTGAGAAGCAAAAAAAAAAAAACAACCTATGTGGATCATCTTGACACAGAGAAGGATATAGTGCCTTTACCACCAACATTATACACCACTGTAGTAGAAATCTTGCATACCAACTAACATTTCTTCAAACGCAGTGCAGTGCTACATAACAAAGGAAGAATAAATGTCATTTTCAGTTACTTCCAACTAGTGTTTCCAATGAAAACGTCTCAATCATCCATGAATCAGCCCAGAACTGATACCAATTTTTTGCTTACCTTGTCTTTTGAAGGAAAGGTTTGTTTATCTTATAGTTTTGGAGGTTTGAGTCCATACTCAGCTGGCTCTACCGCAGGGTGGTGTGGCTGAGGGGCAAGTTCATGGCAGCTGTACGTGACAAGAGCAGAAAGGGGAAAAGAGGGGAAGACATATTTCATTCCCTCCCTTATATTGTATGAAGGTTACCTGCCCCTGGAGGGGTGCAGCACTCACACTGCCAATCCCAGTGCTAGACAATGAACCAATCATAAATGCTAGATTCAGCAGCCTCTGTTATTGCATGAGACTTGGGGAGTGAGCATCTCAACACAAACCATAACAACCTGTAACTGATTTTAATGTTTGACTGGTACTAATATAGATCAGTACTAAAGTGCCAGGTCTAATTATATATGAGCTTACAATGTGATGTAGATTATGAAATAACAGATACTTATAGTAAAATATAGAATTCCATTACTGTCACAAGAGATATCTAAATTAAATGAATCAATTTTATTTTGCTGAGGCTGAATAGCTATCAATAAACCTTATCAATAAACATAGCATTTACATGGAGCCCATAAAAAGTCAAAATATGTCTGTTCTTTATACTGCAACAAACAAATATTTGAGACAGTATATGTCTTAATAGAGAGGGAATTTTTGTTTATTAATGTAGAAATAAATCAATCCTGAAAAATTCCATCATATATATATATATATATATATATATATATATATATATACTGAACAAATATTAAATTTAAAAGTGTCTCCATTTTGGTTGATATATAAAATTGAAATAGATTGAATTTCATGTGAGAACCCTAAAATTCTCTAACATCTTGTTTGGACCCAATTAGTATCAGGTGCTGTGTTAAATTATTTACTAATACCACCACTTATTTACAAATTCATAACATTTATGATATCAATATGTCCATTTAAGATGGAGAAACTAAGCCTTGGAGTTTATGTTGACTAATTTCCCAAAAATATATCCAAACATCTTATTTGGTAGCCAACTGGAACCATGATGACCATACTCTAACTGAATTCCATTCAAAAGATTTTTTTCCAAGATACTATGGTGTTATAATGCAATATTTTTAAGGGAGAGTGCTATACAACATAAAAATTATTCAGAATAGGATGAACAGAATTTTGGAGAACCAGGCTGGCACACAAGAAAAAAAAACCACTAAGAGAATCAATAAATATTAGGAGAGAATTGCCAGATATAAATAATATCCTGCATAATCCTAGATTCTGAAACAACTGGAATGAAATGTAAAGATTTGAATGAAGGATATAATGTATCCAGTACAAAATTTATTATCTAAATATAGTGTAGTGTTAACATGTAATTTATTGAGAATGTGGCTTGGACCTAATTTTGAACATAACTCCTGGGTCAAACACCTTTTCCATCCAGCTCCAGGACAAGCACCTGAATAACAGCTATTTCTTATAGTTACAGGAATTAGGAAGGTCTTTTATATTGCCACAGAGACAGAATTCAGAAGTACATCCACCCTCTATTGCCTTGGGATCTGTGAGAAAAAAGTGCTGAGGAGCCAAATCATATATGTTATCATTATAACATATATGTTATAAATAAATGTTTAAATACTAATTACTATTAGAGAGATGGGATGAAGACTTTACTTGTATTAATCATTCTTTCTGAGTAGAAAGGAGAAGAAAAACAATGAAGGTGATGTGACTAGCAGGCATGCAAAATCATTGCTGAAACACATCTCTCATAATGTTATGGTTGGTTGATTGTGTCAATTTGAGAAGCTTAGAATGTTAACTAAGTCAGCTCAGCAATTCTTCACCTTAGGGTGTAGAGGACCCACCCTAGAGCTATTCATCATCTGGATGATATAAGGTGGAAATAAGGAATTATGGATTCATTTCTCTTTCTTCAGAAGAGCTCCTGTCTTTGCCTTCATCTTGGACATCATCTCCTGGCTTCCAGCACAGGCTCTTCTGCTTCCAATTCAAATCCTTCAGTCTTCCATTGTAGACCCATCAGCCTCCAGACACAGACCTGCACGGAACACTGCATTGAGCTCCAAACCTTCAACTGAACCCTTTGGTTTCAAGTGTGCAGACAGACCTTGTGCACTTTTCCACTCTGACTCTCTGGGTGACCATTGTAAGCCAGTCTTGCAAATTCTAATATATTTGTATATCTTGTTATATCTGTTTCTCTAGCAAATACTAACTGATACAGCATTTTGTGTCAGAAGTGGGGTCATTGCTCTGACAACACCTGGCCATGAAACTTACAAGCCTTGGGAATTAATTTGGAAAGGTTTTGAGGAAAGGCATCCCTCACATGCTGTAAATTATATAGGAGACTCCAGTCAGGGCCTGGAACATTCTCCAGATAGGATGAGGCTCAGGAGGCATGTACTGAGGACTGCATTGGCTGTTAGATCCCAGGTAGTACATATTGTGATTTGGTGGGAAATTGGTCTGAATTTTGCTTATATTTAGAAATATTGCCTGGGTGACAGAAAAATTTCAATGCAGTCGACTGTTGGGATGGTTCCATGGTTACCATTGAAGATTTTTAATTACATTTATGTTAAAAACTAACAGCAAAGAGCCAGAAGGGTGACTTGAAGCATTTGACCAAGAAGACTCCAGTGGAGCTATGGATTACAAGGATGAAACAAAGGAGAGGAGGATTGATGAGAAGGAACAAGACAGTGGAAAAATGATTTGAGGTCTTTTACCAGAAGTGATAACTGTGTTTGAAATGCAGGAGATCCCTTGGAGTGATTCTTAGTTTTGCCATGTCCTGTTGTTAACAGTTAAAGGGAAGCAAGGATTGTGATTGTAATAGCTATTAATATGATTTTCATGTTGTAACTTTTAGAAACGTGTTTGTAATCAGGTTATTTTGTTAAAGTATTGTGGCTTTAACCTTGAATTTTGAGCACCCTTTTAATATTTGTTTTTGGTGTGGGAATGAATACAACAAGAATTGTATATATGTCATTGTCATATTATTGTAAGTCTAAATGGATCAAGACTTGACAGCTTATCAAAAATCTCCTACCGGAGGCTATGATTTAAAGAATTGTTTCTGTTACCATAGGTAGATTGTGGTAGAATATCTAGTGGTCAACTCATAACACCCAGCTAACCTGAATCAGTATGGCTGTAGGTATAGAAGGCCCTCCTGAGTATTGTTGCCAATAGCGTAAAAAGGAGAACTGCATGTGAAGATGGTATGCTGTTGATTCTCTTGAAAAGCTTATCACACTAGCCTTCCTGGTATGAACTCAGCTGTTCTCATTGTTCAAGGAGTTTAGGTTTTTGCTGTCACTGAGGATGGCTGTGGTTCTCCTCTGGGAAGTTTTGATTCTTACCTTCAGCATCCCTTTCTGGCTCCAGTGTGGATCCCTCAGTCTTCTGGCACAGATTCTTCATCCCTCTGGTGCACAATTTCCAGCTTCTATCACTGGCCTTTGGGCTTTCCCAGTGCACATTCCTTGATGCAAGGCTTACATGAGACATTGCCGTGGGCTCTAGACTGCCTGCTGGACTCACAGTGAACATTGCCATGGGCTCTAGGTCTTCGTTGGACTTCTACAGAACATTGATGTAGGATCCAGGCCCTCA
>PVJX010040890.1:0-14946 GCA_004027295.1 Dolichotis patagonum | reverse complement strand
AGAAATGAAAAAGGTGAAATTACTACAGACTCAGTGGAAATACAGAAGATCATCAACACCTACTTTGAAAACCTCTACTCTCATAGGTTCAATAACACTGAAGAAATAGACAGATTCCTAGATACATATGAACTACCAAAGCTGGATCAGGAAGATGTAAAACTGCTGAATAACCCAATTTCTATTACTGAAATTGAAAGTGTAATTAACTCCTTGCCTACAAAGAAGAGTCCAGGCCCAGATGGATTCACTGCAGAATTCCACAAGAAATGTAAAGAAGACTTAATTCCAACACTCCTGAAACTCAATGAAACTGAAAGGGAAGCAATTCTTCCTAAGTCATTCCTGGATGCAAATATCACTCTAGTACCAAAACCAGAGAAAGACTCAGCTAAAAAAGAGAACTATAGGCCAATCTCCCTCATGAACATAGATGCAAAAATTCTCAATAAAATATTGGCAAACAGGATGCAGCAAAACATGAAGAAGATTATACACCATGACCAAGTGGGATTCATCCCAGGAATGCAGGGATGGTTCAACATATGCAAATCAATAAATGTAATCCACCATATCAATAGAGCCAAAAGAAAGAACCACATGATCATCTCTATAGATGCAGAAAAAGCTTTTGATAAGGTCCAACACTCATTCATGATAAGAACCTTACAGAGAATTGGAATAGAAGGTCTTTACCTCAATATGATAAAGGCCATCTATGATAAACCAACAGCCAGCATCATATTAAATGGTCAAAAACTGAAAGTCTTTGCCTTAAAATCAGGCACAAGACAAGGATGTCCATTATCACCACTCCTATTCAACATAGTACTGGAAATGCTAGCCAGAGCAATAAGATAGGAAAGAGAAATAAAAGGAGCAAAGATAGGAAAAGAGGAAGCTAAATTATCATTATTTGCAGATGACATGATACTTTACATAGAAGACCCCCAAAACTCTATTGAAAGACTCCTAGATACAATAAATAAATTCAGCAAGGTAGCTGGATACAAAGTCAATACCCAAAAATCAATAGCATTTCTGTACACTAACAACAAAAGTACTGAGAGAGAAATAAGAGAAGCCACACCCTTTACACTAGCCTCCAAAAAAATGAAATACTTAGGAATTAATCTCATGAAAGAAGTAAAAAAGCTATACAGTGAAAATTATAATACCCTGAAAAAGGAAATCAAAGAGGACCTCAGAAAATGGAAAGACATCCCTTGTTCATGGATAGGTAGAACAAACATTGTAAAAATGGCCATTCTCCCAAAATTACTATACAGATTCAATGCAATCCCAATCAAAATACTACTAACATACCTCATAGATCTAGAGAAATCACTCCTAAAATTCATCTGGAACCAGAAGAGACCTAAAATAGCAAAGGCAATTCTAATCAACAAAGGCAAGGCAGGAGTCATCTCAATCCCTGACTTGAAATTATACTACAAAGCTACAGTAATAAAATCAACGTGATACTGGAATAAAAACAGACCTGAAGATCAGTGGAATAGATTGGAAGATACAACCACAACCACAAACTCCCTCAACCACCTTATGTTTGATAAAGGGGCCAAACATGTTCACTGAAAGAATGACAGTCTCTTTAACAAATGGTGCTGGAAAAATTGGCTATCCATATGCAGAAGACTAAAGCTAGACCCATGCCTATCACCATATACTAAACTCAAATCTAAATGGATCAAAGATCTAAATATTAAAACAGAAACACTAAAACTGCTGGAAGATAAAGTAGGCAAAAATCTCAAAGATATAGGGGTTGGAAGAGAATTCCTGAACAAGAACCAAACTACACGGGAAATACTTCCCAGAATCAATAACTGGGACCACATCTTATTAAAGAGTTTCTGCATGTTGAAAGAGGTTTCCAGAAGAGTGAAAAGAAAACCCACAAATTGGGAAAAAATCTTTATGGACAGTTCCTCAGACAAAGGACTTCTGTCTAGAACTTATAAAGAATTAAAAAAAATCAGACCCTCGAAATTCAAAGACCCAATCCAAAAATGGGCATCTGAAATGAATACACAGTTCTCAGATGAAGAAATATGAATGGCAAATAAATACATGAAAGAATGTTCATCATCATTAGTCATGAGAGAAATGCAAATTAAGACCACACTGAGATTCCATCTCACTCCAGAAAGAATGGCCAGAATAGAAAATACTACCAACAACAAGTGTTGGAGAGGCTGTGGGGAAAAAGGAACTCTTCTGCACTGTTGGTGGGAGTGTAGACTGGTGCAATCACTGTGGAGGTCAGTCTGGATGTTCCTCAAAAAGCTGGGTTTGGAAGTCCCATTTGACCCAGCTATTCCACTTCTAGGCATATTCCCAGAAGAACTGAAAACATCATACCACAGTGATATATGTGCACCCATGTTTATAGCAGCACAATTTGTAATAGCCAGATCCTGGAAACAACCTAAGTGCCCATCAACTGAGGAATGGATAAAACAGTTGTGGCATTTGTATACAATGGACTACTACTCAGCTATAAAGAATGATCACATTGAGATATTTATAAATAAATGGACACAACTTGAGACCATTCTCATAAGCGAAATAAACCAAACTCACATGTGTAAATACCGTATAGTCTCCCTAGTATGAGAGTTGATAGGAGTATATAAGATTTTATGGTAAGCATGAGTCCCCATCTCATTCCTTTGAAGCCTTTCAATGTTTTCATTCATCAATTGGAATGTTTTTATTCTGATTTGTTTGACTATATCATGCATGATGGTATAAACAGCTGTTTTGAAGAAAACAAAACATTATGACTGCTATTGCTGATTTAATATCGTCCTTCTTAGAACCATGCTTCTATTCTTCTACTACCATTTGTTCTATCTATCACATTGTGTCTTATTGGGATTTGAATATGTGTGATAGTTTAAACAAAATTTTTTTATCAAAAATGAGATATTGTCGTACCCATTGATCATTTTCTGTTATTCGGTTCAGAAAGCCCTGTAGTTCTTTCACTCTTTGAATGGTTTTATACTATTTTGTTACATTTGATATTGTATTTGAAACTATGCTCAACTATAGCAGAGAAAGAGATATTGTGATAGCTACTGTTAATGTCCGGTTGTCTTAATGTAAAGTACTGTGTTGCCTATGTTGTCCTGTTCTAATCTGCTCTGTTCTGCCCTCTTTTGTTTTAATCGCTTTAAAATAAAAAAAAAATCCCCAGTGCCATTGGCTGGCTTTCTATCAGCCTTCTGGTCTCTTGAGGTCTGACCAGAATCTCCTACGCAGAACAGCCTAAGGCATTCCACTACCACTCTTTTAAGTGACAACTCGAAATCTTTCCAAACTTCCCACAAGGCTCTTGTACCATATGATTAGATACAGTCACAGCAATGACCACACTTCACTGGTACCAAATTCTATCTTGGTTACTTTTTTCTCATTGCTGAGACAAAATACTTGGTGCCCAAAATGAAGGAAGGAAAGGTTCATTTAGCTTACAGTTTTGGAGGTTTCAGTCCAGACTCATCTGGCTCCAAGGCAGGGTGTTGTGATTGGGAGGCAACTGTTCACGGCAGCTGCAAGTGACATGAGCAAAAGGTGCAAAAAGAGGAAAAGCACTCTTCCTTCTCTCCCTTATATGGTATGCTGGCAACCCACCCCTGGGTGGGTGCAGCACTCAGCACCAATCCCAGTGGTAGATAAAGAACCAATCACAAATGCTAGATTCAGCTACCTCCATGACTGCATGAGGCTTAAGTGGCCATCCAAATGTAAACCATAACAAGCAATTTCTTAAATCTTTGTAATTTTACTTGTAATATATCAATAAATATTGATTAATCATCTCTAATGAGCTAAGCACTGAGAATATATAAACCAATGGAATATTTGGTCTAGAGAAACATGTCAACAGAGACAAGACAATATGAAAGTGTGAGTATGGGAAGATGCACAAATTGCCACTGGAACATCAAGGAGTGAGCATCTAACTCTGTTCCTAAGAACTGGGCAAGTCTTCACAAAGCAAGGGAATTTTTTTGGCACTGTCATGAAAAAAATAGAAAAGGAGAAAAATAAAGGGATGAATCCTCCAAGCAGGAAAAAATCAAAATACAAAGGTATACGATCATTGATAAATGTTACAGTTTACACCTAGATGTTCCCTCTTCCAAAGCCTCATGCACTAACATGTGTAGCTTTTGGGAGGCAATTTGATCATGGATGTGATACTCATCAGTGTATTAGTCCACTGATGAGTTTATAGCTAATTATGATGCTGAGAGGTGAAGTCTTGTTGGAGGAGGTTGGTGTTATGGATTAAAAACTGGTGGCCAACCTAACACCGGATGTTTTAATAAATCAGCATGGTGCTGAGCATAGATGCTCCACCTAAGGAAAGTTGCCAGCATAAATAGAGACATGGAGAAGATGAGTGAGGCATTATCAGTTTCTCTAAGTGTTGCTGTTTAAGCCATTGGTTCTCCTGGAGGAGCTGGTCATGATTAGCTTCCCCAGTGTGAGTCCGACCATTGTCATTGGAGGAGCTCAGGACCTTGTTGGTGAACGTGGCTGTGGTTCACTTTGGGGGAGCTCTGGTCCTTACATCAAGCATCGCTTCAGGAGAAGACACGTCACATTTAATCTCCAGTAGAAACTCATCACGCCGGCTTCCTGGCATGTACTCAACTGTGCTTATCGTTGGAGGAGCTTGGGACCTCCGTGTCGCTGAAAATGGCTGTGGTACTTTTCAGGGCAGCTCTGGTTCTTATTTTGGGTTCTCAGCTCCAGTGTAGAACCCTCAACCTACCAGCACAGCTCCTTCACCCTGCTGGCATGGACTTTCTGGCTTCCACGACTGACTTTTGTATCTTCCCAGCATGGATCTGTAAAATGGACTGGCCTGACTCATTCTTGTGGGCTCTAGACCTCCAGCTGGTCTCATGAGAGGCACTGTCGTGGGCTCTAAGTTTTCATCTGGACTCATGTGGGACATTGCTGTGGGATCCAGGACCTGGCTGAATATTCCAGGTTTTTAGTGTTGTGGATAGATTTCCTGCACTTTCTCATGTTAACTCCGGGTGACCACCATAAAATAATATTGTAAGTTCTGTGCCCTTATGCTAATTGTTGTCCTCACAACTCCTGACTACAATAGTTGGTCACTGGGGATGCACCCTGACAGGGTCTCTTTACCTCTTCCTTGACTGTTTTCTACTTCCTACCTGCCATGCCATAAGCAACTTTCCTCTGTGATGCTGCCCTGCCGTGCTGCCTGCCTTGGAACCAAACTACTGTGGACTGTAACCACTACAAAATGTGAGTAAAAATAAACTTTTCTCCTTTAATTTTCAGGTGTCAGATATTATGTCTCAGCAATGAGAAAGTAACAAAGATATTAAGCAAAGTGAGCTTTGGATAGAACAACAAGTAAATGTCAAGGAATGTCAAGAACATAAGTGGAATATGATGACTTTAAAATGTTGCAGAAATGTTAAGTGTCAAAATAAACTCTGACTTCAGACCATGGGTTCAAAAGATCTCAATTTCAATCTCTGCTTGTGGTCATGGATATATTATTTAATATTTTCTTTATTATTATTATTATTGTTGTTGTTGTTATTATTCAATATTTTCTGAACCATTGCTTTTCCGTCAGCAGAAAGGGAGCAATACAAATGCTACTTTTGACTGTTACTATTATGATTGTAACCAAAAAATCCATTGGAATCTTTAATCAAGAAATGTCCATTAGAAAAGTAGAATCTAGGGTCGGGGGTTTAGCTCAACGGTATAAGTGCCTGCCTGGCAAACACGATGTCATGAGTTCAATCCCCAATACCAAAAAAAAAAAAAAAAAAAAAAAAAAAAAAAAAAAAAAAAAAAAAAAAAAAAAAAAAAAAAAAAAAAAAAAAAAAAAAAAAAAAAAAAAAAAAGAAAGAAAGGAAAAGTAGAATCTAGATGCAATGCAAAATATGAATTAAAAATTCAAATTACTACAGGAAAGAATGCTTACAATCCAGATGAAAACTTAAGTTTAAAAATTGCAAAATGAAAAGAGAAAAAAGGGGCTGGGGATTTAGCTCAGCAGCATAAGTGCCTGCTTTGTAAGAGCATGGTTGTGATCCCTGGTACAAAAAAGAAAGAAAGAAAGAAAGAAAGAAAGAAAGAAAGAAAGAAAGAAAGAAAGAAAGAAAGAAAGAAAGAAAGAAAGAAAGAAAGAAAGAAAGAAGAAAGAAAAAAGAAAGAAAAAGAAAGAAAGAAAGAAAGAAAGAAAGAAAGAAAAAACAGAAAAAACAGAAAAAAGCATTCTTTGAGGATCTTCTAATGAAGTACTTGAGAAGCATAGAAAAGAATCTGAGAAACTGAGATTCCAAGCCTACATACACAAAGATACTATAATGGGGCAGTTGCAGGACAGCAAGCACTGTAATAGGAAGCAGAGTGGCTATAGTTTTCTGGTGTTTGACCAAGACTAGGAACTGTTCTGCGCCACCTGTGAAGATTTCAATAGTGGCCTTGCCCAAAATACGTCCCTGTCCTAACCCCCAGACCCAGTGAATGTGACTTTATTTAGAAAAATTGATCTGTATATGTAATCAATTTAAGAATTTCAAAATGAGATCATCCTAGTAGATTCAAGTCCAGTGTCACTTGTCCTTATGAGACAAAGGTACAAAGAGATTTTATATAGAGGGAAGACAGAGAGAAGACAGTGGCAGAAATTGGTGTTATGCTACCACAAACTAAGGGACATCTCAAGCAACCAGAAGCTGAGTAAGGCAAGGAAAGATCCTTTCTTGGACCTTCTGAAAAGTGAATAAAGCCATGCTAGTACCTCAGTGTATTACTTCTGACCTGCAAAACTTTGAACGAATACATTTCTCTTTCTTTAAGCATGCCATTTGTGGGCATCTTTTCTGGCAGCCACAGGTAAATTAACTGACACAAGAGCTTGCATACATTCACCTTTCACACATTACATATTCAGTGTTCTATGAAGATTCCCACTTTGCTGAAGAGGAAAATAGGACACTAAAACTTAAGAACTTCATACTTCACACAGTTTGTCTCTGGGAGCTGAGATTTGTGCTTCAGCCTTTATGCTGCAAAGCCTGAGACCCCGGCAATGTGAGGTAGAGGCAACTGTAGGGGTCCCCACAGAGGCATGTAGTAAGCAGCTGACAGTATAGCAAAGCAGGTTCAGATCTTAGGCTTATTTGTCCCTTTCATGGGGAAGTGGCTTTACATGAGCTAAAAAATCTGTAAATTATTTAGCACAATGCATAGTGTACAGGAAGTACTCAGTAAATGTTATCAATATTATTATTGTATGTGGCAGTTGAAGTAATAATAGTGGGATTGTTATAGCCTGATAACAAGACTTAATTTGTGGATGGGAAAAGAAAGAAAGATAAAATCAAATCTCAAAACTATCGGAATAAAAAAAAACTATAGGAATACATGGGGAAAAAGCAAAGTAAAAACCCATATGAGTTGAACAATATCAGTGGACATAGTCCAAGACTCAGAAATAAATTATAAAGGTAAGAAGAATAAAATAAAAACTTCCTTATTCAAGCAATAAGGGGATAGGGACCTATCAAAAAACATGGAAATAAAACAATAAACAGTATCTTAATGGCTAAAGGGAAAGTCTTAGCTTGGGTACTCTGATACTAAATAATTGTACCCAAAGCTATAAAAAATCAAATAATAACAATTAGCTTGATACTATGGCACTCTCTTTATGGAAACTCAAAATGGTTGAATTATATGCCACCTACCTTGAGTCCACAAGCTGTGAACATTGGTAACACCTGAGGCAATTTTTCTCCATCATAGAGATGCTGAGGAAGCTCTGCCTGAGTGAGTTCAGGATACCATAACAAAATAACTACAAACTGGGTATATTGTAAGCACCAAAAATTTATTTATCACAATTTGGGAGGCTGAGAAGTCCAACATCAACATGCCAGCAGATTTGGTGTCTGGTAAGGGCTTTCTGATTTCAGTGTCTCCACATGGTGCATGGATAAAGGGTCTTTCTCAGGCCTTTCTTTTACAAGGGAGCTAAATTCCATTAAGGCTCTATCATCATGACCTAGACACCTCCCAAAGGCCCCATCTTAACACAAACACAAACATTCCTGGAGGAAGCACCTTGAAACAGCTCAAAGATGAAATTCAGCATGATGATTGCAGAAACTTCACATCTCAGTGTTTGTAGCTTTTCAAAAAACCCAACAGGACAACTAAACTAGGGTCAGTTTAAGGATTTTTTATGTCTTAAATCTCTTTATTTGTAGCCCTTTGATTTGATTCTTTCACCCTAGGATTTCTTCGCTAAGAAGTATTTAACTTTGTTCTTTCTAATTAAAGGTCCTGCCTCAGACCAATCACTGGGGGCTGGAGACTCAAGTCTCTACCATGAGCCCGCTATCCCTGTCTTGGCTACACTTTGGTCCTGGAGCAATAAGGAGAGGGACAGGGAAAAAGTGGCTGGTGACAAAGAAGCAAAAGGAAGTCATCCGACAGAGGAAGCAGTGGTCAGGCCAGGCACTCCTATACCCACAGGGCTCATTCATAGCCCCTCAGAGAATCAGAAGAGAGGGCTGCACTTTAATCTTTGTTAATGATAATCTTGGCTAGAAAACAAAGCACATCTCAGGTTAACCATTTCTCAGGACACTTTGACATACAGAGAGGAACTAAATGTTTCATTCTAGCCAGTGCTATTCCATTCTTATAGAAACAGGAAAATCCTTTTTCAAGACAAAATGTCTGTATTAAACACAAAGGGATATTATTATTATTATTATCCCTCAATAAAGCTAATAAGAAACCGTGCAAAGTGATGCATGTCTGTAATCCCAGCTACTAGCACTGTTGAAGCAGAAGGCTTGAAAGTTTGAGGTCACCCTTAGGCCAGCCTTCACTCATCTGAAAATATTTTTTTCCAAAAGGTTAAGGATTTAGATCAGTGTAGAGAATGTGCTTTTAAAGAAAGAAGTCAATAAAAAAAGGAGAGTTGCATAGATATGCCAATAGCCATCTCAGCAAGGGAATCTTACAACTCAAGGAACAAAAGAATCTCCCATGGCCATTTCTTAGAGAATCACCTCTCTTTATTTCTTTTTTATTTTACAGAGAATAAAACCAAGAAAAAAAAAAAACAGAATAAAGCCAATCAAAACAAGCCAGTGTAAGTGACACAGAAATTCAAAACAATAGGAAATCAACAATGATTATCATAATGCCTTTTGTTGTCTTCAAAATAGCTGCACATACCTTCAGACAAAATAAAATTCAAACAAAACAACAGAATAGAACCAACAAAAACAAAACAATGAATGCAATAAAGGACTTCAAAACAATAGTAAATCTAAAATGGCTGCCATATCTTCTTATCTTTGAAATAGCTGCCCATGACATTGTATGTAACAAAATCAAACAAGACAGAATAAAACCCAACTCAACAAAACAATGAAAATGATACAGGACTTCAAAACAAGATAATAGAGAATTTAAAATGGCTACCACCTTCAGAAGGGGATTCCCCACATATGCTACATTGTATATTGTTATCCTCTGAATAGATGATCAGACCACCTGTCCTAGACCTGCAAAGTCAGTGAAACGCCAGACACCACAAGCATCAAATTGCATTTCACCTCAATATCTATCATCACAGCCTGTGTTTCTCTGGATCAGTTGGTCACTTACAGGGGAGGTGGGTTGGCTCTTATTCCTTACCAACCCACGCACTGGAAGGGGCTGAGGTATGGCTCTCCCCTCAGGGGCCTGTGCATGATGCAGATTCATAGGGAGGGCTTGCTTCTTGGTGATTTCTTGTTCTCTTCCTCACAGTCCACAAATGGTTCTAACTCACAGGGAAAGGCTGCGGTCTGGCTGTCCTTCCAGCAGCCCACACATGGTGCTAACCCACAGGGAGGACTTGCTTCTTGATGACTCTCTGTTCTCCTTGCCCTCAGTCCATGAATGGCACTGACTCATGGCAAAAACCTAGGGTCTTGCTGTTCCCCCCGACCAGTGGCCCACACATGCCGCTGATTTACAGGGAGGGCTTGCTTCTTGGTGACTTCTTGTCCTCCCTCCCCACAGTCTTCAAATGACGCTGACTCACGGAAACAAGCTCGGGTCTCAGTCTCTCTTTTTCCCACCACAGTTTTTGAGTTGGAAATTTTTTCTGGTTAGAATCAAAATACATTCTACACACACCCCCTTCTTCCTGATTCTATCTTTATTTAAAGTTTATTTCCAAAAGGTATTTTATAGGAAAGAAAAGAACAGAACAACTAACCACATACATCTACACAATATTCCTTGGCTATCCCCAACTCAAAAACAAAGCACAGTTGAATGAGCTTTCTTGGGAATATTCAAATGTTTACTGAAAAAAAAATGGTTCTGTGTATCAAGAGGGAGAACAGATGCCCAAAACAGATTCTGATGAGACCTGTGGCTGCAGGCACTGGCAAAGGCATCGTAACCAGACAAACCCAGCCTGTGAATAATGGCAGTTAGCCCAGAGAGTGGTGCTTCTGCAAGAAGAGTGGTTTCCTTTCTCTGGTTGCCATTATTTTCTAAGAGTCTCAGTATTACCTTTTAAAAAGAAATTAGAAAGTAGCCTTAATCAGGGACCATTATGGATACAGGTTCTCTGACCCAGTCTTGAAGTTAAGTCTGCACAATCAATTATTTCCCCCGTTAAAACCCAGCTACTAGCAAGGGAAAAAAGTGCAATTTTGTGCCACAAAAATATGCTGTTGTGATAGCAAATACTAATTAAAAGTCTGGGGGAAGAAGTTCCATTGTGGGTTCAAGAAGGCATTTTAAATACTCAAAGTGTAAATAAACTATAAATACAGAAGGAAGCTAGAAGGTGGCATGCATACTTGATGCCATCAGGAAAATAATTTGTAAATATTTGTGTGGTGATAAAGCTAGTGCTTTTTTAAAAGTTATTTCTTGGTGGTATAAATAATTGGAATGCAAAATACAAACATTCCCAAAAAGAGGTATTTTAAATACTAACCAAGGGATCCATTTTTACATAACATGAAAAATAACAGTAAAAAGAAAGGAAAAAGTGAATATAAAAAATTGTCTTTATCCTGGCCTCTCCCCATGAGTCAGAGCCATTCACTGACCAGGGATAGAGAGAACAAAGCCACACCAGCAAGCAAGCCAAGTCTGGGAACCAGTACCGTGCATAGGCCACCACCAGAATAGAACAGACAGACCCCAGCCCCTCCTAGTGTGTGGACTAGCAAACAACAAGTACCAACCAGTCCCACCTTCACTCCCATAAGTGACTGGCTTCTCTGGAGAAACACAGGCTGTGAGGATAGCTATGGAGGGGAAATGCAATTGGGTATCTGTGGTGCTTTGGTGTTTCACTAACATTGCAGGTATAGGGCCAGTGGTCTGATCATAGGTTCAGAGGAGAGTGGTATGCAGTGTGACTTCTAGGAGGCATCTCCTTCTGAGGGTTGCAGCCATTGTTGATTCCCTATGGTCTTGTTTTGGAAATCCTATGTTGTTTCCATTGTTTTGTTGGATTGGGTTCTATTCTTTTTTTGTTTTGTTTGATTATGTCAAATTCGATGACAGGAAAAGCTATTTCAAAGACAGCAAGATATATTGTGGTAGCCATTTTGGATTTACTATTGTCTTGTTTTGAAGTCCTTTATTGCATTCATTATTTTGTTTTTATTATATTCTATTCTGTTTGATTTTTACTATGTCTTAAGTTATCTGCAACTGTGTTGAAGACATCACAAGGCATTGTGGTATTGTTGATTTTGTAATGTTTTGAAGCCCAGTTTTCTCTTACATTAGTTTGTTTTGATTGGTTTTATTCTAGTTTATTTTCTTTAAAAAATAGTTGTCTTTAAAATATTGACAAGAGAGTCCTTTAATGTGTTTCTATAAATACAAACTACATTTCAACAATATACTTCATAATAAGACCAGGCATGTTTAATAAACATATTTACATACTGACAGCAGACTTACTTTCAGAAAAGTCTCTTGGAAAGGCAGAATTCCTTTTACTTAAAGCCTCAGAATCTGGTTGGGAAGTGTTTTTTTCCCTTTTAATCTTAAATACTGGACTTCACAAACTGAAAACATACTCAGAGACATAAGATCAGGTATATCCAGGATCTTAACACCTGGTAATTCAACACTAAGGCCTAAGGACATTGAAACTTGGTCAGCAACTTTTTATTATATATATATATATATATATATATATATATATATATATATATATATATTCTATAAATAAATATAAATAAAATATATATTATATATCTCCCTTCTTGTTCATCAACTCTTGTTTTTATAAGTGGCATTTCATTCATTCAACAAATATTTACTGAGCACTACATATAAATTGCTCTTTTAGGCACTGAAATTCAGGCAGCAACCAGGAGTTATGTGTCCTTTCTCTCCCAGATTCACAATTTAAACTAGAGGCAGAACTGGGGAGAAGGGAGGGGGGAATGGTTCCTTCTTGGAGGTATTGTTGATGGGGAAATTATGTGGATTATGTGATGTGGAACCACCCTGTACGTTACCACTAAAAGCCCAAAAAGACCTCAGCTAGCTGTAGTGACCCAAAGCATTCTTACACCTCCCAACCTTTTTTAGACAGTGAGGCCTTCAAAGTGTTTGGATAAAGAAAAGAAGCTTTCTGTGCAAGATATAAGCTTCTCTATCTGGGAAAACTTTCTAAATTCAAGACCACCTAAGAATTTAGATGCAGTCTTAATAGACATTGAACTTTGAAAAAAAGGAAGAGTTGGAAAACTAAAGTTTTCCAACATTTCTAATCACCCTTATTCATTCTGCCTTTGTACTCCATCCGAGGAATCAAGATAAAAGGCCAGAAACTCCCGAGCTCCTAATTAAGTAGTGGTTTGGCAGATTAATGTATATTCTGCTTACAATTAACATTTGCCTTAATGCTACCACTGTTAATAGCATCTTACATGCTTCACTGAAAATTAGTGTAGTAGAATGGTATATTAGAAGTGAAGAAGTTTAAGGATCTAGGCTTTTAAACTATTATACTGTGAATCACTTTGATTTATCTAAGAACTATTTATTGTTAACACAGACAAATTAGAACTTCTGTGTCACATGTGCCCTTTCCTTACTTTTTTTTCCATAGAGTTGGTAGACTGAAATTTGCTATTTTTATATTTGGCCAACAAATGTTATCTCCTGCAACTCAAATTCTCAAGCATGTAATTAATTTAGAATACTTGTAAGTAACTTGACAACGAAAGGAAGAGAAGTAGATAAATTTGTCCTTTTTAAAGTTAGTATATGTTGTAGTATATGGGTTTTAGTACAGCATTTTCATGAATGTACAAATTTACTTTGACCATATCCCTTCATTACAAACCGCCTTCTCTTTCTTTGATCCTCTTCCTCTTCTCTAGTAATTTTCATGTCATCATTTTAAAATTATTCTTCTTTTCTAAATTCCACAGATGAGAGAAAACATGCAATACTTTTCTTTCTGAATCTGGACTATTTCCCTTAAAATGATGTTCTCCAGTGTTATGATCTATGTCTGGATGACTCCCCAAAGCCTCCTGTGATTTTTATATGGGGTTTTTTCCAAGGTAGCTGAATCTAGAACAAGTGATTGATTCATAGTGCAATGCTGGGAATAGGTGATTGATTGCTGGATCAGTCCACTGATTGGATTGGCACTGGATAAGATAAAAGGGGCAGAAAGAGGTTTGTTTCCCCTCTTATTGTGCTTTTTGCTTTCACTGTCTTCCAATGCCATGAGCTGCTGCCCCTCTGCTATGTTCCATCCTGCCTTGGAGCCAGCCAAGTATGGATTGACACCTTTACAAACTGCAAACTAAATAAATCTTTCCTCACTAACTTGGGCATTAAGTATTTTGTCTCAGCAATGAGAGAAAAGTAACTCAGCCATCCAGTTCCATACATTTTCTTTTTTTTTTTAATTTTATTTAAAGAGAAAAAGAAAAAAAGAACCAACCAGACAAAACAGAAAAATGGTAGTGACAATACAGAATTCCAAAGGGAAAAAAAGAACCAAAAACAAACAAACAAAAAACCAAAACAACAACAACAAAAAACCAAAAACACTAAGAAATCGCCACTTGATACGTTACATACTCTCATCATTGGAAATAGTTTTTCAAGTTACAAAATTAAAGCATGCAAAGTAGGCATTCAAACAGTGAGACTGTTAAGAGTTCTGACCAACAATCTAACAAAAACAGTAATATGGTCATCTATCTTACACACTTAAACATACATGCAGTTATATCCTTTAGAGCACTTTCTTTTCCTCTTTTTTACAGTAGCAATCACACATTTTGGGTTTTATTACTCCTACAGTTCTTATTACTTTTTACACCAGAGATACAATGTGATATTTACAAATATGAGTCTTATTATTTCACTTATGAGGATAGTCTCAAGTTGTCTCCATTTACATATGAAGGCCTCAAGATCATCATTTTTCATATCTGAGTAATATTCCATTGTATAAAAAACCACATCATTTTCATCCATTCTGCAGTTGATGGGCATCTTGGTTGTTTCCAAGACTTAGCTATTACAAATTGAGCTGCTATGAACATGGGTGCACACATATCACTGTGATATGAACTTTTCAGTTTCTCTGGGAAAATACCCAGGAGGGGAATAGCTGGTTTGAATGTAGCTTCCAGTCCTAGTCTTCTGAGAATTCTGCATACTGATTTCCATAGTGGTTGCACCAGTCTACACTCCCACCAACAGTGGAGCAGTGTTCCTTTTTCCCCACAGCCTCGCCAACATTTGTTATCAGTTGATTTCTTCATGGCAGCTATTCTTTCCGGTGTGAGATGAAATCTCAATGTTGTTTTAATTTGCATTTCTCGA